>JAPMAG010003586.1:0-10151 GCA_036584685.1 Rhyacophila sp. Rhy_31_5
CCATAATAATCATTTGAATATCAAAATAACACCTCTTATTGGAAAACCCTATATTTCGGCAATATGATGTACAAGTGCTTCTTTTGCCACATTATCACCCTGAATTGAAACCGATTGAAAATATCTGGGGAATTCGAAAACGTATATTGCTGCTTCACATAACGTAGGACAGACTTGCGACATGAAATATGAATGTCACAAATGAACGATTAAATCAAATTGATGCAAAAATGTGGTGTAATACTCATCGACATGTCAAAGAAATTGGAGAAAAATGGTACCGACACTATAATATGGAAACAGAATTCACAATTGATTTGATTGAGAGCAGCGAATCGGAACATTCATTTGTTCATTTATCTACATAGTTATGATTCGGAATAAAAACAGATTTTTCATCTCCTGAACAATTTTCTGACTTACTCATACTTTAAGTTTCATTATTTTTTATAATAAATACAAAGCCGCTTGATGTTTTTATTACAATGTTTTTTTTTTTTTTTAGAAATCGATTTATTTTAGTTCCGAATTCTTCAATTTCAATTGTGGATTACGTTATTCAGCTTGGCCTTCACCCACATTGATCAAATTGGATTTTCACCTCAGGGGTAATACAGGTCGCTCGCACAAAAACAAAAATTCAATCGTGAATATGCATTATTATTGTTGTAAGTTTTCCGCCAAATGTTAAATTATTCAGCTCGAAAAATCCGTGAAATGAATCGGCTTCCGGTGCATCGCAATTATGGCGCGATGTATTTTTGAGTTATGCTTACTCACCGTCATTGATTTTTTTACACTATCTAATAAAATTACTAGTGTTGTGGCTTAAATAACTTTATAAATAAAAGTAATTGTCACCGATTTTCTGTTAAAAAATATATGTATTTGCAACACTATTATTCTTGTGGAGCGATAAGTCTAAAACAATAGTGACACAGCTCGAAATCATTAATTTTGGGTTGTGCCAGTATTTTTCATGCATATTTCAAGAAAAACACTAACAACATGGAAGTGTTCATTTCAAACTTTAAAATGACGCATTGGTCTATCAAAATGGTGGGCCAACCTAGGGCGCATTGCATCATTGTGCCTACAATATTAACTATGAACGTAAGAAAGTTGAAAATGAGGTGTATGGCCCATCTGAACTCGCATGTAAAAAAAATGGCGCATGTTGTGTAAAAGCTCGGCTACCTTTGGTCTATCATTATGGGATCCCCATGTTATATCAGTGCACACATCTTACTAGCAATCCTAGGGTCGAATCCCGTTATGGTCACATTTAAAAATATATGTTTATTCAGTTCTATGCTTAGCCAAGACATGGGACCCAAAATGGTTGATGAATTATCATCTCGACACCTCCTACGTAAAGTATTGTAACTTCAAAATCGGAACTTAACAGGAGAGTGATTTAAAGAAACAACGGTCTGGTGTAAGTCGAACTACAATAATAAGTGATGCTTCCAAATCACACTTATAATACGAATTTTGAAGGTCTGTAAATGGTATCATAAATAATACGTTCTACAAATGCGAAAAAAATTACCGTGAATAACGTTATTTCAGAAAACACTTAACGTAGTAGGTTTCGATCTATTACTAAAAAAAATTACTGTTATGAAAATAAACAGATTGTGAAGGTACCCATATTTCATCTCGGAGCGAACATAATCAACCGAAATGTGAATAATATCAACAGGTTTGAAGGACCCACCACTGACCCGCCAGTACTTACAACCGCGATTAGGCGCGATCGCCTGCCCGACCCATTCACGAAAGCAATGTTTTTTTATTTCCCACATTTTTATTTTAAACCTCCCCGTATCAGAGTCGCACGAGATTGTATCACCATGCACGGTGTGCTAAAAGAAAGGATTTTAGAGTAAAGAAAGAATGAGTAGCAGTCTGCCTCGTCATTCAGTCCCTGGTGGTGTGAGGTGCCCTATGCACCCCGTAGTGCTGACGACTCAGTCAGCCCGGCTACTCAGGCTCGTGAATGATGAATAATATCAAAAGTTGAAAAATAATCTTTCGAGTACCTATGTTAGATTTCAACAATTGCAATAATATTGTTTGTAATTGAACAACATGCACGCCACGCCAGCCCAAATAAATTTTAACAGTAGGCTCGCACGAACTTCTCCAACTTACCGATGTTTTAGGCATATCGAATTCAAGGAACGGTGAATTTGTACAATATTTGATATGCTCTCATCAGTATATATCTGATAATAATAATTTCGCTTATCGCAAGAAACCATCTAAGCGCAGTTGTTAATCAAATAATTTATAATTCCGATAAGATTATAATTAACATATCACTCATATTTTCGACATTTTTTTTTCATAGTAACCAACAAAAAAAAACAAGTCTGCATTTTTACATTATCGCAATCGATTGCATATAGTGATACTATTGCTATCGGATTATTTTTAATGTTCTGTATGAA
The DNA here is from genome assembly GCA_036584685.1 of Rhyacophila sp. Rhy_31_5. Taxonomy (NCBI): domain Eukaryota; kingdom Metazoa; phylum Arthropoda; class Insecta; order Trichoptera; family Rhyacophilidae; genus Rhyacophila; species Rhyacophila sp. Rhy_31_5. Next base: position 2,457 of record JAPMAG010003586.1, read on the forward strand.
TGTGAGACTTGGAGCTTGTCTGGGAAACAAGATGTCATGCAAGTATATTCGAATATACGGTGCTCCGAAGAAATACTTGGACCGTATTTAATCTTGAGTTCTTTTGTGTGGGGATGAATATCTTTAGGGAAAAGAGAACTCGAGGTGGAAAGTAAGATGAATTTAGAATAATCAATAACGTACTCCAGTAGGTACTCGGCAGTTGGGTGTCCCAGAATAACATGGGAGGATAAACGTCGTCAAGACGCAGAGACCTAGAAGAAAGTTTTGCAGTGGGCCATGGTCCTGAATGAGTCGTAGGTGTGGCGCTACGTGATAATGTAAAGCGTTTTATCGCACATTGCAAGAAGCTTATAACCGCTCCTGTGCCATATTCTAATATTACATTTTTTCATAAAAGGAATCAATATTAAAAGAAATCGCTGGGATCTTATTGTTGATATGGTGCCACGATCCACTTAAGTCCGTGGCTGACTACATAATCACTCTTCAGCCGTCTGTCTCTAGCTCTATACTTTTTTTACTTTTTCATCTCTCCTTGTATTTATCGTCTCTTCTGCTCACCCCGGTGCCCACACACCATACTATTCAAAAGTTCTTCCTGGAACACTCTTGACACTTTCCTATCGAACGCTTTACGTTTCGTTATACGCTCGGAAGGGTGTGAAGACAGGTTGCTACTGGAATACATTTAAAAGTCTTACATTCATCCGACTCACCATCGTGACTTGTCCTCCTATTTTCTTGCCTTCTGGACATTAGTACGTTAGCAGGCAATGAGCGGGAAGGGATATGTGATCATCGGTACATGTACGAGGAGAAAACCAACAGAATTTGGTAAATATCCAAATCGCGCTATATTTAAAAACAATCCATGCAAACTTACCTTATTATGTTTCCGGAAAAAGTAAAACCACCCTTAGGGCAGTTAAGTACTAGTCATGCGAGAGGGCAGAATTTCATTCCCCGGTGAAACCGCAGTATTAGTTCAGACGCGAAATCATTCGCTTTCTTCAACTGGTCCAAATACTCTTCCGAGTAACTTATTTTTTTAAATAACTTGTATGTATTTGTTTGTTTCCACGTCTGTCGCCGAGTTTTATATCCATACATAAGAGAACAGGTTTGACGGTCACGCTGTAATTGGTTTGATATGACTTTTAATTTATCTGAATAACAATAAATTTTCCAGGTCTTTTAAAATAACATTATTGTACCATCGTGCGACCCCACGTATAATTATTACCGCAGTTCATACTGAGTTCCTTAGTTCGATGCCGAGAAACTGTTATTGATCTCTTGACCTCCTCCATCATAAAATAAATTTTAAAACAGTCACGATTCGTGCATCGAAAGGGCGACGAAAGACGTTCAACAGACTCGTTGTCTATTAAAAAAATAATTAATTGTGTACACATTGATCTGAAATGGAAAAGGTCACAGATGTCGACATTTTAATTGTTGGTGTGTTTTTTTATACTTCTATCGCAACGCTAAATGTGCGATCAACGTCAGTCTAGTCAATTATTTTATGTTGATTGATAGAATTCTCCTTCCAGTATTCGATGCTTTTAACGTCCTGCAACCATATTTAGATCCACTTGTAAGTTTACTTATTCTGCTTAGTATTCTATCGTACGTTTCGTCTTCTCAGTGTTGTCTCGATATTTCCTCTTTGAAGTGTCGTAAAATCGCCACTTCGCAATCGTTTGCCACCCACATTGCACCAAAAGTGCTCCTAGAATTTTGCTACACACTACAAGTAAAATATGTCGAGTTTTTCGAAAAGTAACCCTCCTTTTTTATATTTTTATCGAGAAATATTCACTTCATAAAAGTTAAAACGATTTTTTACCAAATATGCTACATTCAATTTATTATATGTAATATGTTGTTACTTTTGAAATCTTCATAAACTAATGGTGTTTTTAATGGTACTATTATTTAACAAAAAATGGGAAAAAGCGAAAGGAACATTATGAAGAGTCCTTCCGTATGAAGTAACTGTCCCATCTAAAGTTCGTTCATGGATGGATACATATTTTCTTTGTGGTTGTGGCCCGCAGAACGAGCTGTTCAAACTTGGACATATTCGTAGATAATTTGTTGTCTAGTATTTTTGTGAAAGTGTTTTCCCGTTGTTTACCTCTTTTTAGTTATATACATAAGTGTAATTAATAAATCTGTATCTACAAATTCGGTTTTTATTCCGTTCCTCCACTCTTGAAGCCCTCTCTTTAATGACGACTAATACTGTTCTATTTCTGTTGACCAACAATGACAACCTATTTTTGCTCTCTTTTAAGCATACTCAATTAATATCGTGCTTAGTTTTATTGTGACGTTCGACAGCAATCACAACTGCATATAACTAGGATACATTCGAATAATATTATTTACTGGGCAAGCTCACATCCGTAGTATCAAATGGCGATTCTCAGAATTCGCCAGAAAAAGTGCTAACCTGAATAACTTCTTTCTGCTAACGATATTTCTCGATTTTTACGAGTTTTTTCGCCCATTTGTAATTGAAAGGATCACAGCCGTGCAATACTTCAAGGACAACAGTTTCCTACCATCATATTCAGTTTTTTCTTGAATTTCTTACGTTTTTACATCGTTCTTCTTTGTATTATTATTACAGTCAATATTTTCCTCTAATCAACGCGTTTAAATGTTACAGTAACTCACGTATACTAATAAAAATAGCTTTACTTATAATAAATTACTTTTTACCCCTCCCTCTATGTAACACTGTAGTCGTTCAGCTTGACCCTCCCTCCTCAAAGGTTGCGTACTTTTCCACATTAAAATAGGAATGAAACATACGTGATTTGTAATCACGTATGTTTCATTCACAAGGGGGAGAGTGGGTAATCAGTGATTACCCACTCTCCCCCTTGTGACGCCATGTAGATGTTGGTGGTAACTATTATATGTTCTGTGGTGGGAACCCTTATGCGGTTTATGGACGACCCCTAAGAATTAATTGCAATATACATACGGTATTGTAAAGATTGCAAATCTTTGTTTTACGTGAAGACACGTATAATATATAATATGGAATTTTTGAAATGAGTTTTGTAATTTGTAGCATACTCTTTCTTATGTATGAAACACTCGAATCTTTTAATATCAGTTTTATCTTTTTATCCGTTTCCTTTGCTACTTACCATTCCCAACATTTTCTCGTATATTTTTGTTTTCAGTAACAACGTTATTTTTAACTCTCGTTCAAACGGAGAGTTTAACTTTTCTAGTTTCTAGCTTAGTTGACTCAATATGAGGCGTGTATTTCCAAAGTGAACTTATTCCACTTCAATAAATTTGTGGCAAATGCCAAAAAAAGTTTAATGTGTTGATATTATGTCGACCCTGTTTTTAGGTAAGGGCGTAACCCACCGTTTTTTGAAAATTGGTTTTATTTTAGAATCACGATGTAAACTAAATACACGTTCTGTTAAAAAGGAATTTATCGAATAGTGCCAAATTATTATCAAAATGCAGCTTTAGATTTTGAAAAAAATAACAATCTGCTAAGTTTGCATGGAACGAAAAAAGCATTAAACCTAGAGTATAATGATTTTCTTTGAATAACTTTTTAAACTATCAATTCGGAAGATGAAACACCAATTTATTGGTCATTTTGCACTTCAAGCTTGTATTAATGTGACTTTGACTAAAAATGATTAAAATACGTTTTTTGTGCCTGCTGTAAAACTTGTTGTGTGAGGGTTACTCTCTTTTACCTAAACACGGTCGATTTATTTTTTTGTTATATCGATTTATAGTGTGAAATACAATTCGCAATGAAGATAACAAAAAAATATGCAATATCAACACCATAAACAGTTCTTTTGCATTTGCCACAAATTTATTAAAGTGAAATAAGTTCACTTTGGAAATACACCCCTCATATAATATATACTTATTAATAACTCGCATTAGTATCGTTTCAAACATCCAACTTTATACAAACTAATACACCGGTTCTTTAGAGTTATTTGTCGTCATTCAATAATTCATTAGATTACCGCATACTTACTTACTCATTGGTATTCTGATGTTCATTTTACTAAACCGACATAACTTTAAATTGTGTTTTTCATAGTTACACTGTGCATGCAAATTTCGTTCACAAATAAATTAAAACGCCTACCATACAAACCATTGGACTTTCCCTCCAACTTTGGAGTTGTATTATTATGTTGTATTTACTTGCGAATCATAAAAAAGCAGAGTTGTTTGTCAAATAAAATCGTCTTGTTTCGTATTCAAAAATGTCGGTTTGTTTATCAATATATTTACATGTGTGCATAAAAACGCGTGTGTGTGTATAAGCGCACACAACGCTGTTACGTAGTAACACGTATTAGTTACATTATTGCATATGTATGCGTAGAAACCTGTTTTGTTAAGTACGCATAAGAAATACATCAACAGATTTGCATAAAAAATACGCATACTTTTTTAACATAACGTATCGTAAACTTCATTTTAAGTGCGTGTTGTGTTTGAGAGTTTTTATCGTGTAAAATCTTGTACTATGTAGTATTATTTTGGACATTTAAATACTACTTGCTAAAAATACGTATTCACAATTGACACTAATTTTGAATTTAATTATCACACGATGTTTATACATTCTTCGTAATACTCCTTGTCAAAGTCTATTTTTGTTATATTACTTCAGATCGTAAATATATGTATGTAACTACGTCTTTCGAGATGTTGCAATATAGAAATAGGCATATACGTTATTTTAAAAATAGTAATCTTTTTTTCTACGATCAAATAACTGAATTTATTTTTGTGATATTTTTAAAATGTACCTTTTTCTATGTTATTTATCGTTATTAAAAAAAATGATACGGTGACCCTGCATTTAGGAAATACTGTGTTCTTATTATCAGTAAAAAGTATTATAATATATAATGCTTATACTTTTTTTACAATATTTTCCGTAGTTCACACGACTTTTTTGACCCGAAAGTAATGATATTGTTACATATCGACCCTGTTTAGGTAGACCTCAGTTTTTTGAGAAGTGGATTTATTTCAGAATCAGAATGTACTAAACTAAATACACGTTCTGCCAAAAGAAATTAGGCCGAATTATTATCGAAATACCGAATTATTATCCAAATTAAGCTTTTGTTTGGAAAGGAAAAATCATTTAATGTAAATTTTGATCATTTTCCTTTAATAACTTTTTAAATTATCAGATCAGGAAAATGAAACACTAATTTATCGGTTATCATGCACATAAAGTTTGTGTTATTTATTAATGTGATTTTGACTGAAAATCATTAAAACACGTTTTTGTGCCTCCTGCAAAATTTGTTTTGTGAGGGTTACTACCTTTTACCTAAATACAGTTGATATATAAATTAACAAAAAACCTTGAAAATATTCTATGTCTGATTGATAATTACACAAAATTCATAGGTCGCCCATAAACCATGTAACGCTCTTTCATACGTTTCATACCTCCATGTAGCACCATGTAGACATTCACCTTGACCCCTCCCTCGCTCCTCTTAAAGGTTACGTAACTTTCCACATTAAGTAGGAATGAAATTTACAATCAAACTCATCTACAATTTTTGAGGTGGAAAAGTGTCACGTAATAATAAAAAACCCCCTCCCTCTCAAGCGTGAAATATAAAATATTTATTTTGATAAATTCTTTACATTTCCACAACCATAATTTAACTCGAATTTATAACGACCCAGTACTGTAAAGCTTCGATTTTTGACCCTTAGGCTTTTTTCTCGGTTTTTGAAAAGTTGCGTGTTTGAGTGTTGCTCCGAGTGGCAGTCCCTACTAAATCCCAACAGTTTAGCGTGGCCCGTCTGCTAGTTTATAATTTTTATCAGTCTACTGTGTACCTATTTCTGGGGTGGAAATGTATAGTAAATTAGTAGTAACCTACTTATTATTCATTTAACGGACGTACGGTTTCCCTTAGCCGACATTTGTTAGTTAATTCTAGTATCTACTATAGTTATGTGATGTATTTCCACTCTTCACAAATGTCAGTCATATTACACCATAATTTTCATTTTACGCCCGGTAAATGTTTATAGAGGAAATGCTTGCATGTTATTTATTGAAATATTCACGACGCGCGTTCCGTTGCCGGCCATAAAATTGAAAGTAAAACAGGCTTTTGTTATTTTCAAGGAAATGTTTGTCAACTTTTCAGTATTATATTTTCAATTATTACATACAACATGTAGGCAATAATCGATATTGTACAGTGAACAGTCGACACTTCTATCGATTGTTATCCGAGACGTGTGAGAGTTGATTTAAAATGGCTTTCACACACTGCAACGAATTAATTGCATTTAAGGGACATAATTAATTTTGCGTGTCGTTTTTTATTATGGAAACAATTGCACAGTATATGGCGGTTTGCCTTTTTGATTTGTTATTACTTTAAGACGATTGTTACGTTGGTAAGTTGATCACAGCATTACATCAACACCATTATCACCGTCTTGAACCAACCTGAACAAACTACGTCCATAAAACAATTATCTCTTCCATTGGCACGATACCTCTCTGAAGCGCTGATTGACGATTCAGCTTTTCCTGCAGTATACATATTTTCAACAAACTATCGCTCTTGCTTCCTTGTTAATATAGCGTCATTATACTGGCAGAAGGCATTAAGTCAAAAAGACGTTTGAGAAAATTGATTTCTAAAGTTTGAGTCTCTTACATACATTTAACAATATGTACTATGTTAGGGCAACTGCGGCTTGCCAACAATCGTTGCACTTCGCACACCACACTGTTCACTGATAGCATCAGCCTTAGGGTTACAGCAGCAAACATCACGTCAACTTGTTAAATTTAAACAGCTGAAATCAGCTAACAACCGAGGTTCGTAAGTAAAAACTCTATAGCTTACAACATTACAGTTTTTTTGTCCATGTATTTATGACCGAGTGTGGCCGATCCAAAATTGGGTGTCTAGTTGTCAGTGAGCTCAAAAAGTTGACAACCGTTCCAATAAGAGCCTAAGCTATTTGTTGTCTTATAAATTCATAAGTATTATTGGTATTTCTGATTTCTTAATCTTCATTGCACTTTGTTGCTATGTTTTCATGTGAACCGGGAAGCATCATGTCCCTGTAAAAGTTGGTCATAAGCTTAGTGTTTTATATTCCGTACCCTGTCCAAATTTCAAATTCCATCATACACAGAAACCGCGTGCAAGTGACTGACTGTGAATAGTAGTGCTATAAATATACGCAAAGTGTGATTCATAATAATGAGTCGACGAATACTGTCGATTATTTCTTTTTGCATACGAAAATTACCAACTGAACTTGCTAGGTCAAAGAACATAAATATCGACGTCTAATTATTCGCCTGGCAAACTGAATGACTTGTAATTATCCGACGGCGCGAGAGAGAAAACAATACCACAGCATTTTTATTTTGTTTCCATTCATTCCATCAATAATTGTAGTTTGATTTATGTAATATTTTGACATTGTCAATAATACCCCACCAGGAAAAGACTAATACGCTCGTCCTACATATCCAAAAATAAATCTTTTGTCAATACCAGGGCTATGGATTCAATTCAAAATTTACCGACTCCGACTCCTACTTTATTCTATTCTCCGACTCCTACTTTATCCTATTCTCCGACTCCGACTTTTATTTTATTTTAT
>JAPMAG010003587.1:0-10150 GCA_036584685.1 Rhyacophila sp. Rhy_31_5
GATCTTGTCATTTGTTGAATTGTTAAATGCAGCGGTATTTCTCAACCTTTTTATTGTCGACCCCTTAAAAAGCCAAAATATAATCACTATAATAATTTAACGTTTGTCAAAGTTTTACATTACTAAGGTGACAAAGAATGTGTTTACACTTGCCACAGATACCGACAAATAAACAAGTTCAATCCTTGTAATATATGTAATACCTGATTATATTGTTAAAAAGGTTTTTCGCATATAGTTCTTATTTTTGGATCGTTTACGGACCCCCCTTATACCTCACCATGACCCCAGATTGAGAAACGATGATTTACGGATGAGTTTGGGTCTAAAAGAAAGGTTATTCTCAAACTTTAAGTTTATTAAAACCTCACTTTAAATTAGCATTGATAATAAGGACTTTAATTTTTTATTCCACCTTGTAAAATTCTGTTTCACACAAATCGGGATAAATCCCGAAAGTTGGCACCTTCCCTGACAAAGTGGCCAATGGGTTTCTAACATATCGGATATAGATTAGTCAGGCTGGGCTCGAATTTTTACAACCGTACGCATCCATGAGCCGAAGGTGACGTCACGGTCAAATTATAATCTGTCTACTCTAGTTTGACGTATAGTTATATCGTTGCGGTACCTCATTTTAAACATAAATATAATATAATTTATTTTATCTACTGTCAATGATGGTGGAAAGCCACTATTTTGATATGATAACACAATTTTATATTATTTTGATAAAATACATTTTTCAAGATTTAAGACTATTTTGTATATTGCGACATCAATTCGTGTTTTCATTTTGATGAAATTTAACATAAAATACTAGGTAATTACTTTATAAACTAAGTAATATAAGTTCTACTACGGAAGACGGTGTTTGAAGGAACTCCAGTACGCACTCGACCCGTTAGCCACCCCAGAATGATTGATAGACAACGTAATCAGAGACCCAACAATTTTGAGTGTAAATGACTGGAGAGAGAGAGAGCTAGAAACAAAGAGGCCTAGAGGGAAGTTGTGCAGTCGACCATGGACCTGGATCGTAGCGCCAATTTATTTTCATCATCGTTATTACTACGCAAATACGATGAACGCAAGTATAATCGGTTTTATGAATAAAAACCACAACATCTCCATTACGGAGCATATGGATCTTCACAATATGAAGATTTTATTGATATATTTATTGACAGTAATAATTGTCAGTTATTAACTCAACCAATTTATTCCGTGTCTCGGTTCCGAATACACGTGAAAAAATCTCTGCAATTTATACCAGCTACGAGATTTGAACCTGCGACCGTTGGGTCGTCAGTTGGATGCGCTATTCACTCACCTACGAAGGCTACATAAAATTACTGTTGTGAAATACATATCATAAGTCATCTAAGGGACCTTAATAAGTGATTAAAAAATAAAAATTGTATTTTTTTCATAAAATATATGACACCAGCAATTCTCCGAACATTGCTTTGATTTTCAACATTTTATTCAATGCTAAGAATGACAGATTTCAAAATGCCGCGATTAAATTTGATATCATCAAAAAAGCACTTTAAAAATATGATTTAATTTTTTTCCGCCATTTTTCACCACCACATTTATAGATTATTGCGTTCCGAAAACTACATTGCATATTCAATATCGCTCACCGCCACATCGCCTCCCCCCCTCTATAACCACTTAATTTTTCCATCAGAGCCTCTCCATCCGCCAGCCTAGCCACCACCTCGGGCATCTTGACATCTCGTCTGCGTCTCCTCAGACAGGTGGCAAACAAACTTATCCCCCCTCCTTCCCATTTATAACGCTGATTTTATTTTTACCCCTGACGGTGCGTTCTGTGGTTCCACCTTGACGACACTTCAGGACGGTTGTGGTCAGGAACGTATGAGAATAATTAATGTAAAGAATATTTTAATTTAGACTTTTATAAATATCTCTATATGCTTATTCGAATATGATTTTTAATTTAATTAATGTTTTGAGTGTGTGTGTGTGTTTTACATATCGACCCTGTTTATGTAAAAGGGCGTAACCCTCCGTTTTTTGAAACGTGTTTTTATTTGAGAATCACAATGTACACAACTAAATACACGTTCTGTTAAAAGGAATTAAGCCAAAAACGCCGAGTTATAATCGAAATTAAGCCTTAGATTTTGAAAAAAGACCGATCCACTAACTTTATATGGAAAGAAAAAAAGCAATGAACGTCAATTTTAATGATTTTTCTTTAATAACTTTCTCAATTATTGTTCTTTTCACCATATCCGTTCCGAAACGAAGCACATGGATCTTCACAATGTGAAGATTGATTTGACAGTTTTTTACGAGTAATAATTGTCAATTATTATCTCAATCGCTTCGGGTTTGTGTCCTGGCTACAATAAAAATGAGTAAAAATTTGAAAAAAACAGCCCGTTTTAGGCCTTATAATATAATATTATCAAAAAACACTGCAATATTGTTAAGCAATAATTCGCGTTGTAAATAAAATGAAAGGTGATTTTAACCGATTAAGTGCCAGAGCCAATTTAACTCGCAAGACTTAAAATTTAGTTTACTAGACCGCAGATACTTGACTATAGTATGATCATTAAAAATCATCATAAGAACATTCAATAAAATTATAAAAGAAATATTAATGTTCTATGTTTGCTTATAAATTCACAGCTTACCGGGTTATGACATTATACCGGGCACAGGTTAAGATAAATGTTTAATAAAATTAAAGTTATATGACTATTTACTTAAATAAAACTGAGCTGTAAAAATGTCTCTGTACCCCTAAACACCAACCGTCGCTACATACAGATATAATAACTTTACTCTATCAGAGAGATATCATATAAATTCCAATTAAAATTTATATCTTAATACTGTTTAATTGAAATTCAGGAGAAAATATGCATTTATTTTTAATTGGAGATGTAATTTACGTCTATCTTAGTACAGTTTTTCCAGTTATTTACTTCATTCCTAGTGCGGTCTACTCCTAGAGTTTTCGCAGTATTGCAATATGTTGTCAATAAATAAATCCTTAAGACGTCGAGGGTTCACATTATTATCTCATCTCCCCGCTATATTTGGTATGTCTGAGCGAATTACCGGCGACGGGGTTGCAAAATTCGTCAAGGTCATGGCAGACATAAACCTATCCGAGTTCACACCTTCGATTCAATCAATTTCTTTGACTATTCACTTACCGAGTAGACAAATTCCACGTTTCCATTTTAATGGTTTTCTGATAATCACATAATGTGAATTCATCGTGACAATACTTTTGTTTATTATTCAATTAGTTTCCACTCATACAATCTTATTTTATTTATTTTGGTCATGTCTCATTATGTAATAGTAATACTTCCTCGTTTAAATTTGGGCTTTTGAATATTTTTGAAGGTCTTCAATATAAATGATGGCCGAAAACACTTAACTTACCTCCACCCACCACATCTTTATAATCTTTCAACCATGTACCGTAGCATAAAGAGCGTAAAGCGCTCCGAAAAAAAGTCCTGTGAGTGTCACAAGAAGAACTTTCCAAGACTTCCAACTTCGAACTTTCCAAGAGAACCAGAGTATGCAGAAGATTTCTACTGTTCTTATATTATGATACCCAATTTTCATCACTGTTATAGGTACTTAGTGTCTATACCGGTCATGTCCTTGTATTAAATGAGTTATGCTAAAATTATGTGTTCGCATTAGAGATGACATTGTTGCGCGGAATGTTGAACCATCTCTAAAAAGCTCTTTGCGTTGCGATCATAGAATGGTTGTTTTCAAAATACGTGCGCATGGCAAAACCTTGATGTGTTCCGGTCTAAACCATGCTGGCTACTGAACCGGGGTCACCAACGGAACAGAGGGAGACCACGTGCACGTGCCTCTCGGTGACACCACCACCAGAGCATTGACCTTTTCTAACCTCTTAATCGGTTCTGCCACACCTTTTATATCTCAACTTCTTCATTTCGAGTAAATCAACTTTTAACGTCATTTACTTATGATGTTTACAATTAGCCTAAAACTATATGATTTAAATGATTTTTTGTATTATTATATTACCGTTGCCCTCGTAGGTGAGTGGATAGCACATCCGACTCACGAATCGAAGATCATGGGTTCGAGGCCCGTACTGGGTGCAAATTTTTTCAAATGTTCATTCATTTGTATTGTAGCCAGGACACAAGCCCGAAACGATTGAGCTAATAATTGACAAGTTTTAGTGGTAAAAAAACTGTGAAAACAATCTTCACACTATGGAGATTCATATGCTTCGTTTCGGAGTGGATATGATTCTATTATTATTATTATTATTGTATTATACGAGTATATGCGAATATTCTTTTAAAAAAGCCAAGTAATATTGTAACATACGAGTATACATATTTCTTATTTCTACATATTTGTCATGGTCATTATTTAGTTTTTTTGCAGATTTATTTTCGGAAAATGTACATATATACGAAAATACATAAGTTATTCTCTTCAAAATATCATCATCAATTCATTTTATTCGGAAAAATTAATTTAGAATGATATTTGTGCGTGGTCTTCATATATTTTATATTGCCTAATTAATTTACGAACGGGTTAACGTGATGTACAATAAACTCATATTACATTCACTTAATAAATATTCGTAAAAATAATTTAATATGAAGTTTAATTATTCTTAACGAGTTATTTTTGATATTTTATCATTAATAAAAACTATTTTTAACTAAAGAAAGTAAAGTAATGAAAACATTAACTGAGTTCTAGCATTATTTGCTAAATGTATCCAATAATATACATAATATTATAACTTATGCTATTACACAAAACGAGAAAGTGTTGAATATAATATGGCATTTGGTTTTTGCTCAGCCAATAAATATCAATAACTAAAATATATCTACTCATTAGCAAGAATTAAAATTAAAAAATGGGCTCACGTGTATGTTTTACCATCGTCCTTTTTCCTTTGTATAAGACGTCCTGAACAAAGCTGTTAACGCCATTCATCAGATGAATAAGAAAGTTGATTGAATACGAGTGGATTAGTATGTATAATACGTGTCTTTTATTTAATTTCATTTGCAGTTAAAAATTAGACTCTCATTAGACACTGATATTGTTAAATTGTAAGTCTATCATACATCCTTCATCACAGTAATCCTAAACCGTCACTGGTAATGAATACATCGTTGTTATCTTATATATTGTATTGGAACAACTGTGTTAAAAAATACTAATAAATTTCAATTACTTCAACATTTTTGTTAATTACGTTTATTTTTATGGTGGTAAAATACTACAGGGGTAGATAATTAATGTTATGGCAGCATTTGTGCTCTACCGTCCGCTCCGTACTCTTGCAAAACAACTTACTATGTAAGCAAGTACCTCGATAATTATTATGGCCGGCTATAAAGTCTGGAGGATTCAATTACACGACAGACACGCATCATCTGCGCGATCCCGGGTACCGGAGGCGAGCTGACCGTTGAAATGATGATAGGTCACCCTTCAGCCCGTCTGATCTTTCACAAACCTGACCTGCCACACACTCATCTCAATTGACTCCGTATTGAATTACATCTCACTCTTACTTTCGAGGCCGTTGTTGTTCCTTATCACTATTTCGTTCATCTTTAGTCCAATAGATTTCTCTGTGCTAATAATAGATTCCATAATATATTTCGTAATAGCATTGGTTATATCTGATAAAATAATGTTTTACTTTTAATGACTATAGTGTATTTTTTAACCTTTTCTGTACCAGACATAATACTACAATCCGACAAGCGTACATTTCAAACCAAAAATAGAACCGTATGATATTTCTTTTAAAATATATTGAATGTTTTTTTGTAATGACTCAGTTTCAATGATCATATCATATTCTTATCTCCGCGTTTTAATATTTCATGCAAAATATTCTAATTTGTCCAGCAAAAATATATTTAAGATGTGCGAGTTAACTCGTTCCCGGCAATTAACCGGTTACGTCTATGATTATCCAATATAATTATTCTTACGCATTAGAAACTTATTGTAAAATTAATTTGATGTAAGTAAATGGTATAAAACGCTATCTTTAAAAGTGCGTTTTTTTTTAATATATCAGGGGGCGGGAATCAATTAAACATGTCGCTACCATACAGGGCCGTATTACGGTCCTTAGATGCCTTTAGCACTAACTAAATTTGGTGCCCCCTTTTACTTTTTCAAAATTTGTATAGCTTCCAATCTGCAAGCATATTGTACTTTGTTTTGCAAGATGACATAAAAGTGAACGCTTTATTGGTAGAACGTATTAATTTTGAAAATGGCTATACATTTAATTAGTTTGATAATTTGAATAATAAATTCGGATATGAAAAATTTATGTGATGCCCCCTTCTCCCTTGATGCCCTGAGCACGTGCTTACTTTGCTTAAGGGTTAATTCAGCACTACTACTATATCATGTTTAGGTATAAGGTAGTAACCCTCACAGAAAAAAATACAGTAGGCACAAAAACGTGTTTTAATGATTTTTAGTCAATGTCACATTAACATAAACTTGAAGTGCATGATGACTTATAAATTGGTGTTTCATTTTTCTCCTCTAATAAGTAAAAAAGGTATTCAAGAAAAATTATTTAAATGGGGGTTTAATGCTTTTCCTTTCCACACAAACTTATTAGATCGTTTTCTTTTCACAATTTAAAGCTGAATTTCGACAATAATTCAGCGATTTTGGCTTAATTTCTTTTAACAGAATGTGTATTAAGCTGTGTACATTGTGATTCTTAAATAAGAGCACTTTTCAAAAAACTAAGGATTACGCCCTTTTACCCAAACAGGGTCCATATTATCTACGAATTTCGAGTATTATATTAATCGAGTTCGAGAACCGCATTTAAATGTTTTGCGGGACGTATCTTTGTCATACATAGTTCGAATGAATACATCACTCATTTTCGTCCACAACATTAGACCTCTCATGATAGACCGGAAACCATATTGTACATCCTCTCATTATCATCCCTTCCTCACTTGTCATGAAAATTCTGAAACAATCATAAGCACGCCATTATCAAAGTTTTTTTCACAATTCTGTTAGTATTTTTTAAATCTATTACAGGTTTAAACTAAGGTACTTAGCTGATAGTAAGGTACTTGGGTAGGAAATTCATAATCAGTATAAATGATGAATCAGGTCACTCGAAAATTCTTTCGTAAATGTACAAAAAAATCGAAATCCTCATTTGTGTATTTATTATTTATATCATCGACACTTTACTATAGTATTGAATAACATTTTAATGTGTTACACATATTTTAAAAATTCACCGATCTCCTAGAGCGGATACGGAAAAATAAAAACAAAATGCGAGTATGCTGAAACCCAAAGTTTCATTCTTATGAAGAACATGTTCGTGTAGTTACCCAATTTTATTTTATAATACATTAAACTAAGTAAAACACGGTTCCTCGCATAAATATTTGAAAATATTATCCTGTCCAGGAAGGAGTCTGAACGCGAATATGCGTCCTATCAAAATTCGCTCTGAAGAAGTATGTACGACATGTACCAAACAATAAAATACTCCTATTACTATGCATTAAATAAACATTATACAACAATAGTATTGCGTACATTTTATAAAACTAAAAATTTAAAGCTAGATTAATGAAAAAAATTTCACCCAATTGTACAACCGTAATTAAAAAACTCACTCATGGAGAGCTTAATAATATTTATATACTCGTATATAAACTTTTACAGTAGGCGTGTTTTGCCAGCATCAGTTTTTACAAGTCGAACTCAGTATATTTACATATTATTCAATAATTAACCGTATTTATGTGTATTTGAAAATAATTTTAATACATATATATATTTTTTTATGATATGATATTAAATATGTAGTCGCCCTCGATAGACTATAGATAGCGCGCACGCCTAGCAGGCGGGGGTCACAGGTTCAAGACCCGTGCTGGTTGCAATTTTTTTCAAATGTTTATACATTTGTATTGTAGCCTGGACACGAACTTGAAACGGTTGAGGCAATAATTGACAATTATTACTCGTAAAACACTGTTAAAACAATCTTCACACTGAGGAGAATCCACATGCTTCGTTTCGGAGCGGATATTGTTAAAAGAAAAAAAGAAAGTATGTATATACGTATACAGCCAATGAATTGCGAAATTTTGACATTTTTCTGTTGTGATACTTTTTCTCGTATCTGCTTCGGAATCTCATCTGTAATCTTCAAAGTGTATAGATTTCCATAAAAATGCTGTTAATTATTAACTTTCTGTCCACATATTGGCTACAAAAATATAAATGAACATAACAGTGATAAAAAATTAAAACCTTAATTTTGTTACATTATTTGTTCAAGTGTATTGTCCAATGCGCCAGGTGTTTCATGTTCACATATACAATCATAATAAAATAATTTAGATACCGCGAACTTTTATTTACCTACCTTCGCGATATCACGCTTGGAAGCTTTGAAAGCCGTTAACTTTATACAGTCGATTCACGCTTTAATGTACGAGTACGTGATATTAAATTTGTATATAAAATCGTAACGTTATATCATAATATAGAAAGTATTATCCAATAGTATCGTGTAAACAAAAGTAGGAATTAGATAATAAAATTTAAAATATATAATCAAATTCTCGGGTTAACTTCAAAACTGAAACAGTGGGACACATACTCGTACATTAATTTAGATCCAGCCACAACTGACTATGGTAGCGAATTATTATTATTAAATGTGACGCCACGATACATTCAGGTCTATGGGCGACTTCACAACCTCCCTTTTAACTTAAACTCTCTTTTTTTCAGTCGTTCACTATCAAAGTTTAATGCATCTCTAGAAATCTTATCCGTCTATCTCATTCTGGGGCGGCCGACGGACCGAGTGCCTATTAGGGTTCTTTCAAACAACTTTTTGAGAGTTCTAGATTCATCATACCTTACACAGTTGTATCACACATTATAGTGACTAGATTCACTATATATATATCAATTAATTAATTACTTATGATCGTTAATTGAAAATCTGAAAAATGCTTTACTTTGTACACTACTCTGGTTATATTATCTACTTGTATATATATTATAATCTCATGTAATTTATTTTGTATGGTTTTAAAACACCGTGAAAAGTTGGTTATTTCAAAACGCCTGCAAAACTGTGTGATGAATTATTCATAGTTTGATTTTTATCTCTTTATATACAAATGAATACTCGATTATAGATATTTTGTTTTACTTACAACGATATATAACAAAATAAAAAATAATCCTTTCAAATGTCAATTTATAGCTATATTGTTAACATTGTAGTCTCAAATTCCACTAAATTACTTACATTCCGTTTAATTCGAATCACGATCAATACTCACTCATATTAATATTGTGCATTATTATATTAATCGAGACGTGTGCATCTGGCAACATCGCCTCAGCACACCAACCGTTGAGGAAATGACGTACTTTTTATTACGCTACGTTTTTTGCCCATTTTGAATTTGACAGCTGCTACATCCCTTTATAACGTGTCAATGCAATACCTTTTAAAACAGTCACTTCATCATTGTTGACGTTATTGTGCAATATTATTTATTATTCACCATAGTTGCACAAAATCTGTTTTTAAAAAATATTATTTTTTATTATATTTAACACATTTTCATTGACTCGCAATTATTAATTAATAAATAAAATGTCGCAAATAATTGTGTTTTTATCGTTTTTATATTCAAGAATAATGCAATTTTAAATGAAAATTATGAGAATATTTTTCCCAAATTTCTAAATTATCATAATAATAATATTATAGTTGTTATATTATGACAAAACTAAAGTACTCTTTTTGTTTCATGTTACTGCCATCTTTCGACAAAAAAAATCAGCGTTTATTTCAGAAACTCACCATAAACTACAAAGTGTACAGTAAACAGTTTTACATAAAAATCATAGATGGCTAATTCAAAATTATTTCACTTATCGTGGATTTTTCTATTCATATTTTTCTATTATATATTATTTGAAATATAATTTTCTTATAATTTAATATATAAGTTGTAGTGTTAATTCATGCTTTTGTTTTATGATTTCTTATGATTTTCGTTTCCGGTTTTGTTATAGC
>JAPMAG010003588.1:0-10150 GCA_036584685.1 Rhyacophila sp. Rhy_31_5
TCAACCGTTTTGGGTTCGTGTCCTGGCTACAATACAAATGAATAAAAATTTGTAAGAAATTGCGAACCGTATGAACCCCGAACCCGTGGCACTCGACCCGTGAGTTGGATCCCACTATCTACTCACGTACAAGGGCGGTTTTATTTAAAAAATACTTTATTTAATATATATGAGAATGCTAGTGGTTTTGTTTTTTCACATTACTCAAAGTACGACTAATCATTTAATAATGCTGAAAAGTTTTTTTTCATGTTTTGTTTTATATACTCGTACTTTAAAACGCTATTTTATACGTTTTTCACTCTTATATAGATATTTTATAAACGATATTGCTAATAATATGCAAAACTTATGAAAAATGTACATATTGAAAAAAATACTATTTTAAAGGAACGGTGTAAATATGTACGCTTCAATGTAAGACATAAGAAAAATAAACAAATTATGGTAGTTTTTCGAAAAAAATAACTGATTTGATAAACATATTTTTGCACAATATTGTTTGTGCTTTTGTAAAATATTGTATGTAAAAACGTCTTATTACGCCCACATTAAAAAACCTAGTCAGTATAAAATTTTTATCAAAAAGAGTTCGGGATTGTTTATCTATTATTATAATGAATTTTATTTTATGAGGTTGATAATAAATGGTTGAATCGCGGAACGAAGGATAAAACAATCGTTAAACTTTCCAATCAGCTCACAGTCTAAAGCGCTTTAGTATTCAAAACGTACACGTGAACTTCAATTGGGGAAAGTGGGTCTAACCAATAGACTCGAGGCATATAAGATCCCCGCTTATATGGGGCCTCAATTTGTCGAAACCGTTTGGTTTATTGTTCTAACGATAGGACTCATTCCACATTACGGAGACGGTACTCGGCACATTCAGTAAAGACGTGCACGCATTTTCGCATGTTTAAAAGTTTATGTTGCCGATTTTCTTTTTTCTTCGCGTTACGTGTTGTGAATGTCGACGGTTTATTTATAACGGAAAATGCTCCGCTATATTGAAACGTAAAGAATTATTACGGCCGTATAGGTTTTTCCGTATCTGCCAAGTGTCTGCTGTCAGGGTCGAAACGGGGACTAACGCGACCCACGGGAGTGATATAGGCGTCGTCGATGTAAACTTATACAGAAATAATTACGCATTGAGAAGAGGCAATGAATGTCATAACGCTGGTTATGTAAATATAAATGAATACTTTAAACACTTCTTACTATGTATTATTACATATTTCACCAATTAAATGCAAGAAACGAGACAGCTCGCATAAGTTAAAACGTACTTTGCTAGACAAATTTTAACATTTTGATGACTTTAAATATGAAAATGCCGAGATATGACTATAATATGATCATTATAAACAAATTAACGAAAAGAAATATTTAATAAACTTTTAAACAAAATGTTAAAGTTTTATTTTCGTTTAAAAATTCATAGCTTGCTAGGTCATGAGATTATGTACGTTATTTTCAATAATATATTTTATATGATGACACAAAACTATTTGAGTTCGGTAATCTATTTTTAAATACTCTATTAAATAAACGCTTACATTATTAATAAAAAATTACTTTGCCCACGTTTACAACTCAAAGAATTATATTTAAAATAGGTCGAGGTAACCTACCTTTTATATACCATGCGTATTTTTTTCACATACGGGTTCATATGCGCCATATAGTTCAAACACATTTTCTACTTTCTTATATTCACGGTTAGAGTAATAATACTATAGTAATATTGTGGGCACAAGGATACAATGCGCCACTTATAATCATCCAATGCGCCATAGGTTGACCGCCCTTAACCATTGGAAAAGGCTAAAAAAGTATTTTACGAAAGACACTTGAAGCGTCTAGTTACTAAAAGCGATATATGAATATTTCAATATATTCGGCAAACAACATTTTTATGTTTCAATGTCAAATTTTGTTTTATGTTGAGATTCTTTATTTCATCGCGTTCTATGTTTAAATTATAACAGAATAATGGCATTTATTAGCTTATTAACGTGCTGAAAAAAAAATATTTAAGTGCAAGCGGAATCAACTAGATTTGAAATACTTCAATAGATGAACATTTCGTTTTTTATTTTTTCGATAAGTTTATAATGAGTTTTGGGACATAAAATTTTTACACATAGTGTAAAAGTGTGCGTAGAATGCGAATGTATTTTTTCTCAATTTCGACAAAATGTATTTATATCGCATTTTGTAACTAGTCGCTTAATTTATAATATTTTGAACAGAAGATGTGGTCGCTAAAGTAATAATAATCTAATTTCAAAAAAAATTGAATATATATATAACGTGAAATCGATGTTTTTCAAAATATTTCTATCTTGTATAAAATGTATGATAAAATGATTTTACAGATTCGCCCCTGTTGAAAATAAGGACCTCTCACTGTTGCCGTTTAGTGGTACGTTCAATTTGTAATATTCAGCTGTTATTATTTTTGGAGCTTTATTTTTTTACGAGTGTGTTGATTTATTGTCGAGAATAAAATATTACGACGTCTGTAAAAGTGGTTATGTGGTATTATTAGTACGCAAAACCGTCAGATTCAATATAATGTCTTTATGGGGATGAAATCAACGCTTGTCGTAGGTTGGTTTTTTCCCATATGCAGATATCAATATAGCACTCGTGATTTTATTTTGAATCAAAAATATAACTGCTTGTTTCATAAGTAGCATTCCTTTCTTATACATATTACACAAAATAATCATAAAGTTTATTTTGTTAAATACTCGTATGTTGTAATTAAAAAGCATTTTTTTGCAATTGTATAGACTTCTGATTATTTATGATTCGTATACTGATTAATCATTAATTAGATTAGAAAAATCCTTTAATATAGTATCTAAATATAAATGTGAACAAGAAAATTGCAGCCAGAAAGAAAAAAAAGGACAAAACCATGTAAATTTTCGAAAATAAGGTAGTTCGAAAAAATAGTAGTACCACATAAAGTAAACCAAGAAATTTTCATTCATACCAACGTTGAACCATGCAGTAATTTACTCCTAACCTAGTTAATATCTTGGAGGCAAAAGTAATAAGTAAACGATTCATGTCATTAGGTATGATGAATCTAGAACGTAGCTTCCCAAAGTGGTCTACATGGATCCCCAAGTGTAGATTTAGACTTGCTGGGGGTTTATGTCAACGAGAAAATAGTTTTGAGACAACGATGCTCAAATGTGGGTGTAAGTGAGTGTTCACCCATTTGAATCTTGTGGACACCTAAAATTCACTACTCGGTAGGCAGGGGTTCTATGGGGGGAAAATTGACAGGTGGTCCACGAGACAAAAACATGATGGGAACATCTGATACAGAACCATCTAAAAGATACACGGAGGAACCTTAGAAACCACTCAGGCTCTTGGCCACTCCAGAAAACATGGATGGATAACATTACGAGGTATGCAAAATATTGTTGATATTTGACGAAAAGATGACATATAAGCTTGGAAAAGGATTGTGCTGTAAGGAGGTAGACTTTGAATGGATCATGTCATCATATCATTATTTCACAAAACAAATAAATGGCGATGGAAATGTGAAATTTACTATTATTACTTTAAGACATAATACAAATATTCCGATACAATGAAGTACTGTAACGGTTCTCTTCAATACTACGCTTCACAGCAGCAGCAATAGTTTTTTCGGTGCGCACTGTACGACGTCTATTCGGATGCGTATTATCAATTAGAGTACGCGTGATGAAAAAACGATCCGTGGTTATTTGAATTACTTGACGGATGATTATATCGACCGTAAAATGGACGTAGCGCGCGATTAGTTTCGCGAACTGAACCACGATGTTCAAAACACATCACACTTGCGTATCAATATCCAAAAAAGAACGAAATAACTCTGGAGCTTTCAAGCAGACTAAAGAGTGGAAACGCTGTGTTTGACGAGTCTATTCGGGTCCAAAATCCTCTCGAAGAAAACCAATTTTCTAGACGGAGGTTATGTAGTCGGCCACAGATTTGAATGGATTGTAGTGACAATTTGTAATGTGGTAGTTTTTCTCTAAAGAATAATAGCTCACTCAGCCAAGCTGGTCTAGTTGTTACTTGGCAGTCACAATCATAAAACGCAAGTGTTTTTTATATAAAAAAACATATGATGCCTTAAAAATAATTATTAAAAGTTACTTTCGCTCAAATTGTTTGCCCGAGTCTAATATAGGATCATAAAAGATATTCGTTTATTGCTCATAATAACGGGAAAATTTCAAAAATATATCAAATTTACATGCTGCAGTAAACGTCAACTGCCTACGGAAAATCAAAAAAACTTATCACGTTTCTATTCAAGGTTTTACCACAAATGAGCTCTGAATCCTTATAAATACGTAATTTGTTGAAATTACTTGGAACGCAGTTTTATAACGAAAAGTAAAATAATGTATTAAAGAAAAAAACGGATAATTTTATTAAATGCTTGTACAATAAGTTCTTTGTACGCACTATTCCTACAAATGTTTTCAATTTTTAATGAAGATTATATAAAAAAAAAATATCCTGAAAGCAAAAAATGACTCAACCTGAAACTTTATTAACATTTAAAAACTTCAATGAATTTGTAATTCAATAGCGACAGAAAACAAGAAATGTAAAGTTTATTAAAAGTATTGTTTGAAATTTATACGCCCGATTTTTGATTGATAATAATTAAAATTTTCCTAAAACGAATAATCATTTTCGTATTATTTATCTGTAAAATACTTAATTAATTGTTTATAAATAGAATCTCGATTTATATAAAATATCAAAAGGTTTTATATTCGTGAAACATTTAAAATTTTAAGATTGCTGTTTTGGTTATGATACAGTTCGGACCAATCATTGATTGAAATTCTAACAATATTTTGCCTTAATTTGTCATTTAAATATATATTGAAAGTGTTTAGGCAAACAAAAGTAACCCTCACAGAACAAATTTTACAGGAGGCACAAAAAACATGTTGTAATGATTTTTAATCAAAGTCAGACAAGGAAGTCACGATGAAAATTATTAAAGAAAAAGCTTTAAAATTGAGATTTAATGATTTTTTTCTATAAAACTTAGTAGATAACCCATTTTTTTAAAAATTAAAGCTGAATTTTAATAAAAATTCAACATTTTTGGCTTAATTCCTTTTGAATGAACGTGTATTTAGTTGTTAGTTGTGTACATTCTGATGCTCAAATAAAAACACTTTTCAAAAAATGGAGGGTTACGCCCTTTCACCTAAACAGGGTCTATATATATATATATATGGATAGTAGATAGCGCATACGCTCAACAAGCGGGGATCATGGGTTCAAGGCCCGTGTTGGTTGCAGATTTTTTTCAAATGTTTTTCATTTGTATTGTAGCCAGGACATGAACCCAAAACGGTTGAGCTAATAATTGACAATTATTAGTCGCGGAAAACTGTCAAAACAATCTTTACATTGCGGAGGTATTTATGTTTTGTTCCAGAGCGGATATGATTAAAAGAAGAAATATATATATTAGAGGTGTTAAAGATTATTGAGTTTACTGTGAAAAATAAATGTGGCACGCGTATCTATGTCATATAAATTCGCCCTTTTCCCATTTCAGAAACATTTTTTTAAGTATTGTCAGTAAAAAAAAAATATGCAAATAGAGTCTACATTAAATATTACTTAAACATGTTGTAACATATAAAGTTAGTTTCCCTATTTATATTTAAAAATTATGTTTATTCAAGAGAAATGTGGATACAAGTGCAAAATAATATGCAAAGAAATGAATTGATACCATACAGTTTAAAGAAAGATGATGCTAGTTATATTATAAAAGAGTTGGTAAATTTCAAAATACATAATAATGCAACAATCGTAGTTTGAGACATAAAAAAAAAGTATTTTGACTCTCCTAAAAGTTTCATAATCTAGACTTGTATCGCTATGCTTCTCAAGTATTGATATTTCGTGGAGATAAAAATATAAAAACATTGTTCTTATTTAAGCATATTGGCTTTCTACCTAGAACTAGGAGCAAATACAATTATTTATAAAGTGGGTGAATATTTTCATTTATACTTTTAACTTTAATAATTATTGGTAATTAATAGAGCTTTTTCTGAAAATACCAGCGATCGCCTTTCTAAAATTACCGCAAATTAATGATATTTCAGTTTTACGAGAATAAACATTTGAAGAACCATCATTTGAGTTATTTAATATGTTTCACGTAAAAATTTAACTGTTTGTAAAAATATAAAAATCAGTAATAGTCGTAAGGTAGATGACATATAAATGCTTTCACTAGCATATACTTATTATCAAAAAACATGGATATTATAATTTTTTAGAAACATACTCGAGAACGAGTTAATTGTCAAATATATACGTAAAAGTAATATGTTGTGATAAAAGTAGTATTGTATTTAAAATTTATTGAATGAAACATAGGGTTAGAGAATTAGTTAGATTTCTTCAATAAGCCTAAGATACACAAGTGTTACGTTGTTTTTTTTAATATTTGTTAATACGCATTAAAATTAACGAACAAAAATTTCTTTGTCTAAAGAATAGAATTACATATAAATAATAAACAATAAATTGATAATTCATGCCTTGTCACAGTACTCTAATTATAATGAAACTTTCATATAAAAATGCTTTTACGTAAGAGAAATTGGCATACATAAGTTTTATGTCCCTTCTATGGCTTAATTTCACCAAATAATAATTTGATCAATTGTAATAAGCCCAAAAATATAAAACAAATCTTATTATTAAAAAAAAAATTGTATATTTGATGGGTAGGCATTCATATCTTCATCACTAATAGACTCTCTCGGTTACAGATATCATCAATATTATGACATGAAAAAAATATGTTATCAAAAGCGTTTTAGGATGAGATTTTATTTAAGTTTAACTAACGTTACGTTGATTTGCAGGTAACTCTAATAAAAACTATACCACTGATATAACAATAGAATTACAATTTCTACAAAATACATCACTTCCACAATATTGACTTCCATTGAATAAGTTGTAACAGACGAAACCATTCAAGATTTTATATAAAAAATATCTATAAAACGTAATTTAACAATTGTAAGTAAACAATTAATCACAAACACTCGCCCAAAAGTAAAAATTCATTCTACATGTAAACTTTTCAAGTATTAGATTTATTTTTATTATTCTTTTACAGATAATTATAGATTAAATATTTACTGAAAATGTATGTAGTAAGTAAATATTTGTACATATTGTATTGTCTTTTTGATCAAAACGCTGATCAGTTTCAAAGCCACATACTACAGTCATTGGCAAATGACAAGGGAGTAAAGAGACTTAATACGCATTTTGTTTTTCAATATCAAATGATAAAATCACGAAAAAAGGTCGAATGCCGAAGCCACGCAAGTGCCTACTGGATTTCCCTAGTTCAACTTTAGTAAAATGAAAGCGAGGTTACTGATTCACGGGATTCCATTATGATTAAATTTGAATTTCAATTTAGAAACCTTTTTAAGGGCGGCCATCTTCTCTCACTTGGCTTTGGACCTCAGTCGTTTTTGCAAATGAAGAGCACTGCCGCATCACTCAATTATGTAAATGTTAAACGACTGGCCGATCGTTTGATGAAAAAACATTTTTGCAGAAAGTTTGAAATATCTTCGTGATGAAAAAATATTTAATTTGTATGTGACAGCTGTGATTTGTCAAAAAAGTTTGTTAGCTAAGAATTTCATATATATATTAAAATATATCTAGAATTATATTTTATGAAAGATTTTTTGCTTTACTCTTAATTTTAATCTTCGAAAAGATTTCAGTGAACAGTTAAGAATGTAATTATAAATTCATTCATTTTAATTTTAAATAGTTTCTTAAACTATGATTTTATATATTTAAAGCAGTAAAACAAGTAAAATACAATAAAACTAATTATTTAGCATGAATATATATGATCACTTACTACATATAAATTAAAATCAAGTAATAACACATTTTTTATATTATTTGCGCAAAATCTATATTGTAACACATGACCGATTTTGTCTATAATAATAAATTCGTCATTAAAAATAAACTAAATACAAACAAAACTAACAAAAAATGATAATTAAAACCATATTATAAACTCAGTGGAATGGCTTTGCACTAGGAATGGGTTAAATGGAGTTCGGCGAAACTCGTGTGCGGCCTTTGTCAAATTTGACTAAAAGCAGTATGCTCTTTGGTAAATTAAAAAAAAAATATCAAATTCAATAATTTTATCACTATAACTTCATGTATGCCATATTTTAAAAGTGTGATGAATTATAAAAAATCGTTGTCTTCCAAATTTCTGCATAAAATACATTTACTTCAGGTGCAAAATAAAAGAAACATCCATTTTTTGTGTAGTCTAGTTTGAAAAACGATATTTTTATAAATATTATTTTCAACTATTGTACTTGATACTTCATACGTTTAAATTATTATTATTCCGTAAATCCGCACGGATTTGTGAAGAACAGTACATAATATTCATTATTTTGAACAATCACTTCCAAAGTAGAACTTAGGTGAACAGTGTTCTTTTGTTTGATGTGAACCATATGTGTTTTGTAAATATTGCATATTATAGGGATAAATATTCCATTTTTTTTTGAAAAATTACCACCATTCTTACAAACGATTGAAAATATGATATTTATTGTATAATAGATAAAATATTTTTATCAAATAAAAAAAAATTACAGAAATCGTGTGTTTGAATTTTTCAATATTATTCTGAAAATAAATCCATTTTTTTTTTCTCGCACAATTATATTGTAAATTGTATGGATCCGTGTAATAACACAAACTCCAGCAGCATCTTTTTGCACTGGGAAGGGAAACTATATTATGTCAAAAATGGCACTTTTTCACTGCGCATGTTAAAGTCTTTTAGCTGTTGCTTCCATCTGATAATATCGAGGGATTAAAGTCAAACAATGTTATCTACAAAAATGAGTTTTTCTTTTATTTATGATAATTTTATTTTACGTTTTTGGCTACATAACTGACAAACAATGGTTTGTCTATCTTTTCTAGTTTCTTTTTAAGTCGTCTGTAAAGTTTAACGTTAAATACGTAAAGTTGCCTTTGTTTAATATCAAAGCACTGTATAAGCTGTTAGCTTTTTTGTCACAAGAAAAATCGAATTACCAAACAACAAGAAATTATAATATTTGAATATTAGGTTTTAAATAAACATATCCTTTGTTGAGTTCCAAGAAAGTAAAAAAAATGTTTCTGTCTCTCCTGTTGAGTTGCAATTTTGTAGATTGCGTTGTTTGACTTTAAGCCCTCGATATAAAAGATAGTATAAAATTCCTTTCATACATTTTTTTATAGTAATGTCGCAATATAATTAGGTGTATCTTTAGAAAGAGTGTCACAATACATAATACTCTATATCGACTTCTCATTTAGCTGAAAATTGATACAGTGTAGTTTAACTCCCAGCATTATTATATCTATGGCTAATTGATTGCGTATATATCTTTTAATATGTATTCTTACTTTTATATGTTTTTAATAAATCAAAAAATAATATTAGGCTTACTGACGCCAAATATTTTAAAATGTATTTCAAATACATCGATTAGTATATTTAATGACACATATTATCAATAAACTGTGAACTCTAATTCATTTAATTTAAACTGACAGTGCTATTAAATAATACTATAGCTTTGTGCTTCATTTTATAAAAGTAGTTTCACGCACGAGTGAGATATTCAAACAAAAGCTTTGTTAATTGTTAAGGAGCGCAAGAAATTATATACTCGTATTTAGTTTATAAGTCACGTTATACTCACAATTTGTTTAACGTTAATTCATGATATTAATCGAAGGAGGCGCCTCCTTCTAAGTAACTAAGTAATCATATTCAATTAATTATTGTGTATTATTAAATTTCCTTCCCTATTCCTTGATTGAGCAAATGAATTAGTTAGCATTACAATTATGAGTACAAAGAGATTTTTGTGGCAGTGAAGTTTGCACTGTTTTAGAGATTCACTTTGAGAGTAGAAATTTGCTCCGACTCACAGAGCCATGTAATTGAAAATTAAGTATGTAATATGAAAGCAATATCAATATTATTATTATTATAATT
>JAPMAG010003592.1:0-10147 GCA_036584685.1 Rhyacophila sp. Rhy_31_5
TCATATTGTGAAGATCCATATGCTTCGTTTCGGAGCGGATATGGTTAAAAAAATGGTAAGATGTTTGTTGCTTGATTATCTGTATTGGATGCAAATCATCAGTTTACTTACGCTCAATTTAAAATATACGATCAGAATATTATTTTTCACGATTATTGTTAATCAGCCATAATAATAAGTATCTAGGATTTTTAAAAACGAACTTACTATGAAAAAATTAAAAAATATAAAATGTAAAAGAATGATTAATGAAGTTTCAAACATACACTTTGTGTATATCCCAGCTACCGGATTAGAACCCTCCACCCTCTTTTACTAAAAGTCATTAAAACACGTTTTTTTGCCTCTTATATATTTTTTGTTATGGTTAATCTCTTTTACCTAAACACTGTCAATATGCTCTATTGCAGAGCGGATATGGTGAAAAAAGATATGTGCATATTTCACAAACATATTATATAACTTTAATCTGTAGCAGAGAGACATTCTAAAAATATATGTAATTTAACTGTGTAATAAATTTAATAGTATAAAGATATACTTTGATAAATAATGAAGCTAATAAAGTTTTTTGCTTTCTATTGGAGGTAGAATAAATTATCGGAGTATGGTAAAGCACGTCAATGTCGTGGCATTGTTCAATCTAGTAAAAGTGTCACGTATTTTCAGACTACGTCTCTTGTTTGCCGAAAAAAGTGGAACACACTCCAAAACTCACAAGAAGTTTAGAATGACATCTTATTTTCGAATTCAAATGATCACGGTGATTTCGTACCACTTATGATATAGTTATGATGTGACAAAATTACTAATGCTTACGGAACCTTTCTTGATATCAATGATTAAGTCGCAAACAATCTTTGGTCTACAAAATATCTATTTAAATTACCCTCTTGTCCACAACATATAGTATACAAATGAAGACAAATTAACTCAAATTATGCTGCTTAAAATCATGTTAAGTGTATAAGTATTATAAAACCACAACTAAATCAATTATTATTGTACTATTAAGTGTTTAGAAAATTTTGTATAAACTGTAAGAAAGTTAAGAAATATTAAATGTTCTCATAAACATCTTTATAGACCTCGACTCACAACGTAGATACGTTTCTAAACCTCAGCCGTACGACTAAGAATATAAAAAAAATAGTAAAATCGAAAAAATATTGAAAATCAATTGAGTTCAAAATTTCCATCTTTAACACAATTCAAATCAGTACAAATTTTAATTAAAAAAAATAAATAAACATCTTTGACATCCATATTTATTACATAAATACAGTTCATTGCTTCGTTTTTAATAAGAGGTGATGCAGTTTCAGTTTTTTTTTTTTAATATTTATCAAATTTTGGTTGAACAGTATTCTGTTTTTTTTCCTAATAAATTTCTCGGTAACATGCAAGATTCAACGTTGCACATTTAAAAATCTTTCATTATTTGATCCATTTCTCAAAATTTTTGGTTTTTCCTCATTAATCGATTAAACAACAAAATGAACATCTGAAAACAATAATGAACTGTTGAATATAACGTGCGACCTTGTTATCGTCATTCGATTGAAAAAATAACTAGTCGCCGAAGGAAATTAGTAATACGTATTTCTCAAACTTGTACGTCGTTTCATTTTTTTTTTGAAATGCATTGATCTTGGGTGATATTGCAGTATATTTATATTTTCCAATATGCAACCAAAAAAAAAATAGTGCTAAGCTAGTAAAGGATTAACCGATCTTTGAATATTGTCTTGTTTATTACTAGGATATTTTTAAGTGTCTTACTAATTAACTGGATACTTAGCATCTGGCGTTATTTTTGTATGATGAAAAATTTCATTTATGGTGACTATTAGAATATGTAGTGCTTTTGTCAATATCTCAAAATTTGTTATTTGGAGATGTCTGACTAATAAACAAGATCGATATATCGATCATAAATTGGTAATGTTTAAAAAGTTTATTTTTTTAAGAAAATATATTCTTGTAATGTAATAAATACTAAACTGAAACAGTTAAGATTTAAATTAAAATAATGAATTAGATGATATCACTTTATGTAATCACTCAAAAAGTATAAAAGTAATAAGAATAAGAGTTTTGTTAAAATAAACAAGAAACTTTAAAATATTCAGACACGTCAGAGTTAAACAATGTATTACATGAACAAACTTGAATTATTCAAACAGTCAAAAGATAAAACAGAAGTAACAGCTAGCTGGTGGCGGTGAGCTGTACCGATACACGAGTTACGCGAAGTAAAGTGAACAACCCTGGACGGCAGTTATAAATTTTCTTCTCGTTCCCGGCTAGCGTAAATCAAGGGCTGTCAATAACTAAATGAGACTCGTTAATCTCTTTTGTCACTGAAAAACGATTTTGTCTATATATTTATATGTAAAAAAGGTAAAATTCGATTTATTTAGTAAAGAGTTAAAACAAGGACATATCCATGGAATACAATTTAAAAAAGAAAACACATATTTTTTAATACTACAAAGATAAATAGTTTTAAGAACATATCTATATAAATAGTTAATGTAGCACTTTGAAGAATTTATTACTACGTTAATTAAATGAATTAAAAATATGCTAAATATGTTTGTTGGCGCTGTTTACGCTCCACTGAACATTTTTGATAAGGATGTATTATTTATTATAATAAGAGAAATAACAAAAATGTTTCTTTTTAATACATCAACGGCTTATTAAAAAAATTAAAGAGTACATTTAGCCTTACTACTGGTTTTATTAAATAAAAATGTTTATTTCATTATATCATGGGATATACTCGTAACTTTAAGAAGCATTGTAATAACATCAAATTCTCAGTAACAACTACCATTTGTCATGAGTATATAGTTGGAACGTTGATTGTTTCATATATTATATTAAAGTAAATATGAATAAAAAGTAAAATAAAGTACATTTCTTTAAAAATCAACAAATATAAACATAATGTAATAATGGCTCTTGTCAGTGACAAAAATGATTAGTATGCATTTGTCTAAATGTTTAAGAACAACGCAGTGGTTTAATATAACACATATTAAAAATTAGGAAATAGGAAAAAAATATATCAACCGTGTTTATGTAAAAGAGAGTAACCCTCAGGAAAAAAATACAAGACGCATAAAAAACGTTTTTTATGATTTTTAGTCAAAATCACATTAATACAAACTTGAAGTGCATGATGACCAATAAATATGTGTTTTATTTTTCTGATCTGATAATTAAGAAAGTTATTAAAGAAAAATCAGTAAAATTTATGTTTAATGCTTTTTTCTTTCCATACAAACTTAATAAATCGTTCTTTTTTCAAAATCTAAAGCTGAATTTCGACAGTAATTCGGCATTTTTGGCTTAATTTCTTTTGAAAGAACATTTATTTAGTTGTTTACATTGTGATTCTCAAATAAAAGTACTTTTCAAAAAACTGAGGGTTACGCCCTTTCACCTAAGCAGTGTTGATAGATAATATGAAATTTTTGATATATTATTTACTCGGCTAAAATATTGTTTAATAATAAGCATATTTAAACAAATACAATGAACTAAGCAAGTTTAAAAGAAGTAGAGGTATCCTTGGTTTGCTTCGTAGTCGCCGGCGGGCGGGCTCTTGTGCGAATGGGGACCGACCCGCCGACCTGGAAAAGTTTTATGTCCTTAAAGTCGCGCAAAAAATCTTCTGCAATGTTGAAGAAAATAATTTTTGCATTTTGTTCTTCGAGATAAGAATAATAAGGTATTCGCCTCCGACGCCTTTAATACATTATAGTTTTTACTTTAGAAAAGTTGCATTTGCATAATAGTTGTATAAAAAAATATTAGGAAAATTATAAAACATGTCTGATAGTTTATATATGTCTCAAATAATTTATTAAAAATATGTACTATATATTTTGATTTTTTACTATTATCAGTATCTTATCAATATTGAGTAAAATAGAATAATACTGGTGAATATATTTTCTAAATCAAATATAAATTTGCTCCTACTTCTTAAACCATGTCACGCTCCTTAGCCGGAGCGTATGGACACCACATGCTGCCTCCATGAATCCCTGTTACTGCCTAGTCATTTTTTTGCATCCTTCCATGTCATGTCGGCATCCCGCAACTCCGCCGAATACATCCTGAATATGGTGTTTAGCGGCCTCTCGAGACGACGGAATCCGGTTGGCTTGAAGAAGAAGCATGAGATACGATTCTGGCATTCTCAGCACAGAGCCAAGCCTAGATCAACGCCTCATCTTCACTTCGAATGTGATGAGAGGATGCATGGTCTGTTCTTTTATCACTTTATTTTGCGTAAAGTTCACAAAATTTGCCGCATGCATGTGTTTTTGAAACTCAGTAAACGGTTATTTTGAGTTTGATTCAAAAAAATAAAATCTATGCCTTGAAGTGAAAATGATATCATATTATTTTCATTCCACTCTAAATTTTCCAATCAATATATTATATATAATGGCGAATTATATATTCAAGAAAAATTTCGATTTTTAAAAAATCAATCGTTATACTTCATTACATTGATTAAATTATAAATAATACTAGTTACGAGATATTTTATGGAAACCATTTATAAATTATTCACCAAATTTTGATTTAAATGAAAATTTAAAATCTTTTCTGGAAACACGGTCGTCCAATTCAATCTGCTTGAAAAGTTTTATTGCGTTTCGTGCCCGAGATATTCAAGTAACCCATAAAATATATTTAAATTCATTATATCAATTAAACAGTCATTTGTGACCACTAAATCTATCTTTCAATATACGAGTATCATAAAAATATGTTACAGTATAATATAGACGATTTATTGTTGGACATACAGTATATTATTCATATATAATTTATATATCTGTATTTCCAGTATATAAAACCAATATATATATCCCAGTATTATATTATTTCAGTGCCTAGTAATGATATATACTTTTATTTCAATGATAATCAAAAAATAACGCGTAGTGAATTCACCATATGCAAAAATCCATCAAGAAGATCAATTTTTATTTCAAAAAGTCCCTTTTTCATCCAATGAATTAAATCCTTTTCTGCTTCATATAGGGCTAGATGGATCGTAAAAGTTAATTTGACTAAAAAGTATGTAGCGGGTGGAGAAAGTTTTGTAAGCTCGGGTTTATACTTTTTTATTCAAATAATTTCTCAGCTTGAAGTGTCAATCATACGTTTTAGTATATTAAATCATTCAGACTGGCAGAAAAAGTAATTTTAAAGTTTCATTCAAAATATTTATTTTTTATTTTATTGTAACTTTTAAAACAATTCAGACTGTATTTCAAATGATTCAAATGAATGTTTTTCATTGTATTATGTATAGTCCACAATCATAAACATATTTTAACATGTAAAAAACTAACTGTAATATTTTATTACAATAATATATTATACGATCAGAGTTTCCCAAACTATGTTCCGCGGAACACCAGTGTTCCGCCGAGCCTGAATATATATTTCGCGACAATTTGGTAAGGTATCAAGGAGATATACAATTTAAGGACTCGTCAAATCATGGAAGTCATTAAGTGCTTTATTTATTCATATTTTATGTTTATATTATGTTATACTTTTATATTTGAAAATAAATAAGTGTTTTAATATTTTTTTAAAAATTACTAGTAAAAATTACCCAACCTGAAAAATAAGCTAAATTTTCCGTTAAAATCTCCGGGTTTGCAAAGGGTTTCATTGCAGAAAAGGTTTGGGAAACCCTGTATTAGATTAATCCATTGAGTGTTAAAAATTGCATTGATTTGGATAGATATATTTTACGTCTAAGTAAATTGGGAAGAGAAATTATTATTACAACTTTATTCCAAATATTATTGAGCGAGATTGATTTATGATTTTCTGTAAAATGCAGTTCAGTAAGCAAGCACGACCTATCGGTTACATAAATTTAAACGCAAATTTAGCAAAATCGTTGAAATCCATACAAATTTGGAAGCAAATAATGGATTAATTTTTAACACTCTCATTTGATTCAAGGCAGCACAGAGCAAAACGTAGACATTTAAATACTGTCAGTTAAGAAAGTTACATGACTTCATAAATAATATAAGTGATAAGAACTTTAGATACTCTGTTGTGCTGATAAGATTTTTAAAAATCTTTTATATGTATTGTATGATAAATTACTAAAGTGCTACGGGTTACAAAATATTTTTTCTCATAAACTGTGGACATTTGACTTTTATTAAACCTTTACAAATATAAAAGCTTCAAAAACGACATCATGCATAAATGTCAATAAAATGTGAACGAACTTTTTTTGGTTTCTATGATGCAAAATTTTTGTCGCATGCGTGTACGTTCTACACTGTAATAGTTTTGAATTGAATGCATAAAAACGAGTCTTCTAACTTTATTTTTTGTTAAATTTTGAATAAATCTTAATTGATTAATTACAGTTAAAATTGGGTATTCTAAAGAAATATTTTTATTAAAGAATTGCAATTTCACTCAAATATGAAATAAACATCCTGACAACGATAGCAAGCTTTGTATGATTTTATCTGTCATTGATATATTTGACATAACGTATACTGCAAGATTTTTACTGTAGTCTTATTTGTCATTTACAAAACATTTTTATTCATTTGAATTTAAATTGAGTTACATATAATTAATCTGACTATTATTTGTTTCATGACGACAGTAAGATTTTTAGCAGATAAATATTTTTCAATAAACCAAAGTTTCACGACAATATTTTTTAATGAACCGATGTGAAACCATTTAAATACGTGTATTTTTTACGATGTTAATTTAAAATTATGGGCTGCAAATATACAAGCACAATGTTCTTTAACGGAAGTTAATTGTTTTTGATATAAAAGATAATGTTTATGTATTTACTTATAAATTACTATCAACATATATCTTTGATTTTAAGCTCTCCCCATGATATTAATCAGTACGTTTGATTACTTTTATTATGGTATATACGCGTTCAATAAGATTTATGTAAACAAATCTATTTATATTGTATGTGAGATATTATAGCGTAATTAAGAAGGGTTAATACGGAAATTTTATTCTTTCGATATAGTTCCATTATATGTGAGTGTAAATAATTCTTCTTTGTAAGCTCATGTATATTCTTATGTATTTATTATGTACTCAAAGTAAAATTTCATTTCATATTGTCGCCGCGGCGTATAATTGAGAAAACGCGTTTCTCGAAATTAGAAAACATTTTTGCCCAGAGAGGAAAATAAATTGAGACCCCGAAAGGATAAACGCCGAAAACAAGGCTGCAAATATCTAATTTAAAGGCACTCAACCTTTTATGCAATTACTCTAGCCGGGGTGGAAGCAACTAGAACCATAGCTAAGCTAATTATTGAATGAGCGATATTTTTATTTTTCGTCATTCGTCAACATAATCACAGAAAATGTGTTTGTCAGGTTCTTAAAAGAAAATATTACGTTTCTTCGTTTGTATATAACATTTTGTAGATGTCTTTCGTATTAATAAATAAATTAAAAAAGAAAAGTTCAATTCATAGAGAATAATAGTTAACTAATGAGTAGACATAACAATTAGTAATTTAATTAAAAAAATGCATACTCAAAAAATTGTAATATTTTAAATTATTGAAATATCATTACTGTTAAGTAAACTTTTTTCACAAGATTAATTAAAAACGCGGTTTGCCTTTGGTTGTGAAGATAGTAAAAATGAGATTAACTGTCTTAACAAAAGAAACTGATCTGCATATTTTCAAATGTAATGTGTGAAAAAAGTATGTTTAATTATTATTTCTATGCAATAATGGCTTTTCACTGAGAATTAATTGAAGCATCTAGTTAGAAAAATCGATATAAGCACATTTCAATATAGTCGACAAACGATGATTTTATGTTTCAAGGTCAAATTCTGTTTCATGTTAAGATTCTTTATTTTTATCATATTAAACGTTTAAATCAGAACAAAATAACGACCTTGATTAGCTGATAAACTTTAAAATTAATTAAATATTAAAATGCGTGGGGAATCAACCAGATTTGAAATATTCCAATTCATGACATTTCACTTTTTATATTTTTTCCTAAGTTTATATTGGGTTTTGGAATATAACATTTTCACACATGGTGCAAAATTATGCATATAATGTGACCGTGCTTTTTTCTCGATTTTGATAAGATCGCTTCTTGTAACTAGATGCTTCAATTAACCAATATTTAGATATACATTATTCAGTAAATATTCATTAAACGTAAATTTTTATAAATAAGTTTTCATTTAACCATATCCACTCCAAAACGTATATTTTCATAAAAAAATGCTTTGACAGTTTTTTCATTGTAGTTATTAGTTATCATATATACAAATTTAGTCGATTTCCTGGTTTAAAATGCATATGAAAACATCTATGCAATTTTTGCTACTTACAAAATTTTAACCCGTGACCTGCTCAGTTTGTTAGTTTTATTAAAAATCAATATTGTCAATTATATTGCTTTATCCTTTAGATTCTCCAAGCAAACAAAAATATTTTTTAATGTAAAAAATATTACACCTAAACCAAATTTTAACTGTTTTTTTCTATTTTGCATGAATATACCATATTTAAAAAAAATTAAGTTCTTACTGTTGACGATAAAACATGTATTTTAGCCACATTAAAAAAGCTTTTTTATTTTATTGAATGTTCGTCAACAACAAACATGTCACATAAATGGGAAAAAGCGATCTCTCTTTTCAAATTCGTTTTGTGAATTTTAGCAACGTAATTAAATATTCGCTTTGAATTCAATTTCATCATGAAAATACAGATTTTATTTACGTTTAACAGTGATATATTTTTTAATAATAAGTTTTCTTTTAAATTTTGAGTTCAATATCCATTTTATGTTTATATTTAAAAAATCAGATTTTAGAAGCAATCCTAATTTTTATATATATTTACTAGATACATCGTTTTATAAAATTTCTTGTTATTTGAAAAATACCTTGCAATATTATAGCAAAGGTAATGTTGAACTCAAAAAATGAAATTGCACAAATAAAAATCTACGACATTTCCCCCCATATTACAATGGTTTCGAAAGCGATGTGATTCAAGCACGTACAGTTCCACTGAACAGCACCTATACATTTTTACGACTGAGCAAACAAAGAGTGGAAAAATTACACCGCATTACACAACCACCTAGCAATATTTTAGAGTGTGAAGTTGTATCGAAGTTTTGTTTCATTTTGCACAGCTTAAGTTTATTTAATAAATCCTCCACTTTTATTCCGTTAGCCATTACTTTGTGTTCTAGCTGAAATAGTTATACTGAGAAAAGAAGTTGCTCTACTGCTTTTTATTCACAAAAAAAAGGTATTGTATTCTTTTAGATGTCTGCTCTTATTTCACAATAATGAAAAACGGACTCCACGTGAAAAAACCAACAAATAGACACATTCGTATTTTTTTTTCATTGAATGTATTTCGTAAAAATATTTATTTTTTTAATTGCTCTAACGATTAATGAATGAAATATATATTAATTTGTATGATACTATGAAAATAACATTCATTTTTAAAACACTAATTATCATTTAAAATATATAAGAATATTGTAAATAAAAAAATCTTCTCTTTTAATTGAAGTTCTTAATTTACTTAATGCTTTTGAGATCAATAAATATCAAATAGTCGATTAAAAAAAAATTAGAAATATCCTAAAAATAATTGTGTCACTAATTGATGATGAGCAATATAAAAATAAAAGTCACAAAAAAGGTTAATTCTTCAATAAAGTTAAAGTTAATCTATTTAAGTTTTATCAACTTGAGAAATATCAAATGAAAATTGTACAAACTAGTATATTGTTTTACAATATTGGTTTCGTAAAGGATATATTCTATTTAAACAAACAATTAAAAAATAAGTAACATTTATTGTTCTACTTTACTTACAATATAAATAAAACAACACAACGCTTGCAAAACTGATGGTTTTACTATAAATTTACATAGATAAGAATTTTTGGTAATATTTTAAAAGATACCAAATGGATTTATCCAATATACACATAAACCGAATGATATTTTTATAAAAATAATAACTGCATTATAATACAGGTTTAAAATGATGGACGACAGGTATTGCGGTAATTTAATATC
>JAPMAG010003594.1:0-10146 GCA_036584685.1 Rhyacophila sp. Rhy_31_5
TTTTTGTTTTGCAGAATTTGATATTTTATGATGGGTTTTCAAGTTTCTTTCTTTGGGATGTGTGCATAATATGGATATTTACTCATATTATGTCAAGTATTTCGAATAAAGACATCATGAATTATATAATTTATGATTTCGCGGTACATTATGTTAACTACTTAATTTTATCTATGCATGCATATGCATATTTGCGTAATCGAATCTTTTTCCCCCGCACATATAAGTTAATGGGCCGCACACATAATGAAAAAATTAGAAGGAACGTTGGTGACGACAGTATGCATCTTTTGCACATTCTAGTGCACCTAGAGAGAAGTTTTTGAAAGTTCTTTCTGAAATACTCTCAGCACTTTCTTACGAAGCGCTTCACGTTTGTTACGCCACTGTGTAGGCTTGGAAGTATGTAAAACGTAGCTGGTGGTGGTGGGTTAAGCAATTATGGAGGCTAATGACCGAAAGTGTTAAACAATACCATTTAATTTTGTTTTTAATGACATATTAAAGTTCACATTTATTTTTAAGTAAATATAGAAAATATGTTTATAAAAATAACACATATCACAAGATCAAAAATTATTATTTTATACAGAAAAGAAATGAAAAAAACACTTTCATAAAAAAAAATTCAAGAATTTTTTGATTACGACTACATAACAGAAAGAATTGTGTAATAAAGTTACGAAACATCTCATAATATTCTTAAATATTCTCGTAAGCTTAAATACATAATATTTAATATAATATTAGCTTCAATATTAATTAAATTTCTAAATATCTTGTATTATAGGCGGTAACAGTAAAAATATTATATTACGTAATGAAACACTAACCGACGTTCGGTTATTCATTTAATTTCACATGCCATAAATATTTATCTCGGGTTTCCTTACTGGCAGCATTCCTTTCATGCGGTTACTATTGTTAAACTTGAGTTGACTGGTTGAACAATCAGCGTAAACTGTTGCTAATGAGTGTTTTCAGGGCATATCTAGTTCAGGTATCTATTTCAGACCTTTGTTACAACGCCGAGGTTTCATTAAATCGCTCTAGAAATTCAGATGGCTAGAACCTTTTGTTAAATGTGATATGAAATTAAGTTAAAACTAACTGTCGGTACGAAGTAGAGCCTTATAGTATAGAAAACTCTATACGGCATGCTAGAGGTATTTTTCGTACTGTGTAATAATTTTTGCCAGGGTGCTAAATAATATTAATCAATTACATCATTCATTTGCGATTTTTTAACTAAAAAAACAGATGTCGCTAATATGCAAAAGCTGTGAGCATGAAGATTATACAATTCATTTGTCACTAAACAACTGTGTTGAAATCGTTATTTGTTTATTTTGAAAAAAAAAACAACATTTTTGTTTCATTCAACAGGTTTTAACGGACCCACCACTGACTCGCTAGTAGTCGTAACAACGATTATGCGTGGTCACCTGCTTGGCCCTTTACGAAAGCATTTTATTTTTACTTCCCACATTTTGATTTTTAATCTGCCATTCTGAATCGCACGCGACGGTATCACCATGCATGTTTGTGCTTAAAAATAGAGAATTTAGAATGAAATTGTCGACCAATAATCTGCCTCGTCTTCAGTTTCACATTGACATCATGTACTCTATGCATCCCGC
This sequence comes from Rhyacophila sp. Rhy_31_5, assembly GCA_036584685.1. Taxonomy (NCBI): domain Eukaryota; kingdom Metazoa; phylum Arthropoda; class Insecta; order Trichoptera; family Rhyacophilidae; genus Rhyacophila; species Rhyacophila sp. Rhy_31_5. The sequence continues at coordinate 1,641 of JAPMAG010003594.1, forward strand.
AGTGCTGACGCGATCTACTTATTAGAATTGACTTTCGTTGTGGATTATTTTCATTACTATATTCTCACTTTTACGATTAAAAGAATGAGAATGAGTAGCAGTCTACCTCGTGATTCAGTTCCTGATAGCATGAGGTACCCTATGCATCTCGTAGTGTTGACCCGGCTACCCAGGCTCGTGACCGACGAGTCATTTTGGGAGTCTGCGTAAAATTGCTCCCCGTAAGATAAAGAAGGCCTTAAAGTTGGCCTCGGTGAATACCATGTCCGCGTGCCCTATAGGACTTGTGTGAGGGCGGATAGTGGTGTTCTAATTTCTACAGTAAATATATATTTACTACTTTTTGCTATGTATCAGTTTTGTACCTGGGAGGTATTTTTTTCTTTTAACTCTATCCAGTCCTAAACAAAGCATATTGATGATTACAATGTGAAAATTTTTTTGACAGATTTTTCACGAGTCATAATTGTCAGTTATTAGCTCAACCAAATGCTCCATGTCCTGGTTTCAAATGCACATGAAAAAGCTTGTGCACTTTTTGCCAGCTGTCGGATTTGAACCTTAGACTCTCGGCTCTTGAGTCGGACGCGTTATCCACTCACCCATAAGAGCAACTAATTAGAGTACACTTAGTAAATTTTTGGCATAATTGAGGTATCGACATTGTGTAGTATATGTTGCGACGTTCTTTTCATCGATATACTCAATCATATTATAATTATACTACAAAAGAATTTAACGAAATTAATATTACACTATGTTATATACTATCCGAAGGAATCAACACTAAAACGACTTTTCTGATATTGTGTAGTTTTCCTCTGAGTGAGTGAGCTTTAAAACACTTGTGATAAAATAGTGACAGAATCTAATACAAATATTTTATAAATAATAGAAATATTAACACAGAGGTTTTGATTATTGTTAAGCCGTTGATTTTTTTTGTCTCTCTATTTTTGTGCCACGCCTTACATTGTCTTATGACACACCAATTGCGCAGTACTATTTTGGCCGATTTATTTTATCGTTTGGTTCTTTTCCAATTTTTTGATTTGTCATAATATATGTGCGTTTTGTTCAACTGCATCGATTTATGTCAAGTTTTATTACTATTGAATTGTAATATCTCTTACATTTAGTATCAATACAATTACAATCCCAATATTAAGCACAAAAGACACTAAACAAAGTATAAAAAATAATCTAGTAAAAACATTTTCAATTGTCAATATAATCCACATGTCATATTTAATATATATTGCTGCTTTTGTCAATGATGCTGATAGAATTTTTTATATAAATTGAGGCATTAAACTTTTTTAAATATCATTTTTATAAAGCATGACCCAAGTAATAAACAATCCGAAACCCTTAAAAACAATTGCGTTATAATTCAAAAGAGAATGACACTTTTCATTTGGATTATCTGTATATCTACCTACGTGGAAAAACAATACCTTTTAAAAATGGATTCACTTGAAGTAGGCTCTGGGATTTTTAAATATATAAAGAATTGAAAAAAAACATCATAAAGAGAACTAAAACTATTAGAAAATATTTATTTTGTATTTATATATTCATGTTACTGAGGCTAAGTAGAGTAGTTTTCAACCTTGTTGCAATCGCGGACCGGTAAAAATTAATGAATTATGTTGCAGACCGGCGAACTATCAGGACTAAAATAAATAACCCAAACCTAAGTATTTCAATAGAAATGACGATACATCAGTTATTTGGCTCACACGTCACTTCTATTTATTACGTAGGTTCAAGAATATACTGTTTTGTCATTTAAACGCTTAAGAAATTGAAAAACGTTTTCCAAAAAACTGACATTGATTATAGCCACTGCTCATTTTTAATTTACTTAATTTCTCACGGACCGGCACCGATCCACGGACAATCGGTTGAAAAACTCTGACTTGTTTAGTTGTACAAGTTTATCTTTCAATTTTTTTTAAGATTCTATGTCAAATTAAAGTTACTTATAAATATTTAATGATACTTGTAATCTTTATATTCAAACTAATAGCTTCAACCTTTTATCTGCTTCCTCTTTGACAATAGAGCAAACTGAAAAAATATAGTTTTCACAATTTCCATACAAGTTTTTAAATAATGCTAATTTTGGTTATGTACTATTTTTGTAGCTTGAATATCGTATTAAATTAAATAAGCCTGGCGAATAATTTACTTAACGTATATGTGTATTTTTTTTTCTTTATTTCATGTCTTGATCACCGGGTGAATGTAGCATTTTAAGCTTTGTTACTAAATGTTCATACCATGTTAGATGAAAAATTCTTCAACCCCTTACCACGTACAGTATGTTCAAATTCTATATTTATTAATTAGTTAAACGTTACTTATATTTGTGTCTCTTATCTATCTTTTTGTTCATTATAGTACTCATCTTCATGTTTGCCAAAATTTTCACCTTTAACAAGTAATTACATGTCACATAGATTTCTTTTATGAGCAAAGTTAGGCAGTTGAGAGACGCAAACTGTTCACAAATGGTTCACATGGCCAAAACTCAATTTTCGTTTTTATTCGTGCGTGTTACCATAAAAAATATTATTTATCGTCGGACATGACGTCCCATAAACGTTTTGGCACTATTTGAATTCATATACATCATTACTTTATTTTTGATTTTTGTTATATTGAGAAATATTTTGAAAATTGTTAACACTTTATAATCAATTGGAACTTTCAAAATACAGGACCACGTTCATTTATTTAATATGAAAAAAGCTATCAAAGCTGTGTTTTTAAAAAAATACTAAAATCTGCATTTTAGCTTGTGACAAAAAAAACTTTCAAACGAAATGTATCGGAAGTTTTCTTGCAATGCTGTTTACTTGTACGTTGAGCTCTTTAATATATATGTATATTGTAGAATCATAGATTTTTGGTTAAGAAAAGACCTCAATGATTGTTTTAAAGCTATGTCAAAAACACAGCATGAATGCAAATCAATAAACAACATTTTGATTTTAAAATTTAAATAATTTTGTTATACATTTACGGTTTTATAATTTTACAAATCTTTCTTTGTAAATTATAATATGGTTATCAAAATAAATCTATGAATATACATTTGTCATAATAAATAACATATACCTACCTTCCTCCTCATAACCGAACATATGAATCTCACAGCGTGATAAAAGTTGTTGTTATATTGTTGTGCTCGATCTGCATCTTTCTCTATATTAATTTATTTAGCTTTACCATTTATTCATTATATTTTCAAACACATAAAAAAAATATGTAAACTGCTGAAAACAACGGATCTGGGCCCAAAACTCATGGGTTTAAAGACAGTTGCGCTTTCAACTAAACTGGTGCAGAGAATTATGTATGACATATTGATATTCGGTTGTAATTATGATATTAAAAAATAATATGTTATTAAATCTGCTGAAACTAAGCAAAAAGTTTACAATATAATTAATATAATGTTATTCTCTCTAAATTACAGTAAATTCATTGCTTATTAATAATAACAAAATATGATATTGATCCTATTTAGGCAAAAGGTCTTAACCCTCAGTTTTTTGAAAAATGCTTATATTTGAGAATCAAAATGTACACAATTAAATACACGTTCTTTCAAAAGGAATTAAGCGAAAACTGCCGAATTATTATCGAAATTCTCAGCTTTAGATTTTGAAAATAAAACGATCTACTGAGTTTGTGCTGAAAGGAAAAAAGTGCTAAACTTAAATTTTAATGAATTTTGTTTATTAATTCTTTTAACTATCAGATCAGTGTGATTTTGAATAAAAAACATTAAAAAATGTTTTTTGTGCCTTTTGTAATATTTATTTTGTGAAGGTTAGTTCCTTTTGCGTAAACACGGCCGACATCCATATTTTTACAGTGTATTTTTTAAACGAGCATCGTTTTTTGGGCTGTTAAGATAGAATTGTAAAATATCTACTCTACGAAACCGTTCTTTTACGTTTTTCATTTACGAAACAATTTTTAAAACAGTATTATTATTTCAACATAAAAAATTAAGGGATACATTTAAATTTTTATTTGATCATTATATTTAAATAATTTAATATATATTAATGTACGTATTTATAATTATTTTGCAATTAATTTACCATAGAAGTATGAGAAAAATTATACACAAAAAAAATCGTCCGCTAAAAAACAATACAGTGCTTGAGGCAATAACCCTTTACTCCGTTTTCTCATATTGGGATATAACTGTAACATTTATTGATATCTGTCAATATTAAATTTAATATAGCAGTCAAATGATGTTCTTCTGTTCAAAAATATGGGTAAAAGTTTTCCAATTTTGTGTACATACTTTGATAAAATGAACTTTTTGAAAATTTATATTGGTTACCACATTTCTAACATATCTTAGAAATAAATTATTAAATAGTCGTATATTTTTTTCTTTATAATAGCTATTTCAAATTAACGGAAAACTAATTGATCTAAAGTATTATTCTATAATAATTAATACTCGGTAAGAGATAAAGTAATTTTATTCATTGTTTTAAGAAACACGTCCGTGTGATAAAAAAGATTTCTTATTTAAAATAGAAATAATATTTAACTTTTTTGAAGGACCCAACACTTATCTGCCAGTACTCACAACCACGATTATGCGCGATCGCCTACCGGACCCTTCACGAAAGTAATGTTTTTTTATTTCCCATATTTTAATTTTAAATCTGCGCGTAGCGGAGTCACACGGGTCGGTATCATTCACGGGTCATTTCTATTTATATATCCATTTATATCAATATTATTTATTTGTTTGTTTCATATTTGTTTTAATAAAATATTTTTTTTTAACTCATTTTAATAACACTAAATTTTATTATTTCATTATCGACGTCCTCGTGAGTGAGTGGATAGTGGCATCCGACTCACAAGCTGAGGATCACGGGTTCGAAGCCCATGCTAATCGCAAATTTTACAGATATTTATTCATTTAATTGTAATGTAGCCAGGACACGATCCCAAAACGGTTGAGGTATTCATTAACGATTATTACTCATAAAAATAACTGTCAAAACAATCTTCATATTGTGAACATGGTTAAAAGAAAGAAATTTAATTATTTCATCTTCACATAGTATGTGACGATTTGATTAACCTCTTTATTTGTTTGTAGAGTTTATTTTACTTTTAATAAAAAAAATACTGTTATCAGAGTTATACATATATACGAACTAATACAAACCACTTTTTTTTTTTTAATCGCAAGCTTAGCGTGCGGTGCACCCCATATTCTTATCTAACTATTTTTTTATAAATCTTTTTTCAAAACTCACCAAGAATTTAATTTCATATCCTTCACCGCTTATATTACGACATTTGAGTTTTGATAGTTAATTGAATATTTATGATATTATGAAAAATTTACAGTGTGTTTTATATTTCCAAGCATTAATTTAAATATGATTGGGCGTCAATATGTATGTCGTAAAAGTGAGAATAGAATAATGAAAATAATCCACAATGAAAGTCAAATTTAATAAGTAAATAGCGCAAGCCACTCTGAGCTCATTCCTACTTTCTAATGTAGTATAATTAAGATGTAATTAGTTAGTACTTAATTAGAATCTAAAATGCACGGAAATATTTATGCCTATTCTAGTAGAACATAACACGGCTTAATTGCTCGTATCAATTAAAACAATTATAATTTCACGTTCTAAATTAAAATATATTATCCCATTTTACCTGCAGAATTCAAACGCTTGATAATAATATTATTTTTGATCTTCCACATTCATATTATTTATGCTTGAATATACGGGGAGGTATTTCATAGAAATGGAGGTATAGACAACAAGTGTACGCCGAGCGACGTGAGCTTTCGAGACTATATAGAGGCTGTAAAGTTTTACGATCGCTTTCCCGAATAGCATCGCAATTCCATTATATCCCCAATAGATTCAAGTCCAACACGCAAAGATTGTGATGGTTTGTTTTTGGCAATGATCATAACTTTGCAGATACCACCATTTTATGAGAGCTGTAAATATTTGCGCATTCATATGCTGGGTTAACACTGCCAATTTATTTTTTTATAAAGAATAGTAGGCTTATTACATAACATATAAAATATAATAAATATTATCAGCAGTATCCCAAAAAGTATAAATACTACCAGTAGCTGCAAATTAGTTTTACGTACAGTGCTTTAGACAGGTAAGAGTATAGTGTCATTATTATGGGGGACAAAATCTCGCTAAAAAAGTGACTCCGTATTCTGATGGATTAGTGATGGGTCCTCAAAAGGTTAAATGGTATTTGATTTACTTTTACTTTTACAGGATCATAAAAAAATCATCTGAATATGTTATGCAAACTACTATCGTCAATATACCGGCAGAAGAGGTTAAGTTAAAAAAAAGACTTCATTCAGTCTTACACACATTTAACGTTAGATTTAAAGGGCCACCACTGATCCGCCAGTACTCACAATCGTGATTATGCGTATTCGCTTGCCTGACCCTTCACGAAAGCAATGTTTTTTATTTCTCAAATTTTTATTTTCAACTTGCCCGTAGCGGATTTTTACGGGACGGTATCACCATGCACGGGATGCTGGGGGAAAAAAAAGAATTTTAATAAAGAAAATAATAAGAATGAGTAGTAGTTTGCCTCATCATTCAGTCCATGGCAGCATGAGGTGCCCTATGCACCCGTAGTGCTAACGACTCAGTCAGTCCGGCTAGTCATAATATATACAAAAGAGCGGTCCGATAGCATGTTGGCAAGTCAGGTTGGTAACACTGATATAATACTACCAGGGACATGTCTTGTTCACGTTGTACCAAATCCTTCAATCAAATACATTTAACATTAATATGTTAGGACAACTGGAACTATGGGACTTGTTGACGTTTTTTTTCCCAAAATTAGATTATGCTTAGAAACATTTAATCTGATCAACCAAATAATCATTAGGCGGTTTGATGTGTTTGCCAGTAATAAAATATTCAATATCGACCTAATAGGTAGAGTGAAATTTTGATTTTACAGAAAAACTACAAAGAATATGACTACTCGTAAGGTTGTTTTACAAGATGATAGAACGTGCAAAAATCAATTAAACTGTATTATTAGGTCAAAACAGTTATTTTTTGATATAACGGCTTTTGCTAGTATAGTAAATGAATAATAGCTTTCTCTATCTGACAGTAAAGATTGGCGATACCTAGTCGTGGAAGGCAAACACACGTATTGTATTGAAGAAAAATTTGTATCCAAAAACTATCTGCTGAAAAGTAGAAGTTTAACATTAATTATATTTCTTATAAAATTTCAATATTGTCAAAAATTAGAATAGTTAAGAATGCGCACTTTTAAAAACAAATCGCTCGATATGGAGTTTTGCAAGCAAACAACCAATTAAACATTTTGCAGTCCATCAAAGAGTATTTAAGATTAAGTAAGACTAGTATTTTTTAACCATATCTGATCTAAATCAAAGCATATGGATCTTCAAAATGTTAAGATTGATTTGACTGACTTTTTTAAAGAGTAATAATTGTCAGTTAATAGCTCAAACAAATCGATCCGTGTTCTGGCTTCAACTAAACATGAAAAAACCTGTGCATTTTTTTACCAATTATAAGATTTGAACCCTAAGCTCTCGGCTCATAATTCAAATGCACTATTTACTCACCTACAAGAGCGACCAAGCATTTTTAGTGCGCAATAAAATAAATCAACTAAAAAATATATTCGTGTAAACAAAAATAACAAACACCCACATTTTGTATGAAACACTAATCAAATTTGATTATTTTTTATGCCAAAAAGCGGCATATACATCATCCGTTACGAATGACAATAGAATGCTCATGACGTACGTACAGCGAGGTGATAAAAAATATAATACGCAGCCTCTTATCACATTCAATATGGAGATGAAGCATTTGATGTAACTTGGTCATGTGCAAAGAATACCTGAATCACATCTCAACCGGGCTTGACTCTTTTTCAAGCCAACCAAGTTCTGTTGTCTCGGGAGATCGCTGAATACCATATACAGGGTAATTCCCACGTCGTCCCATAAGTCCCGAATTATGGGACGCCGGCATGACATGAAAGAATGTAAGAAGACGGCTAGTGACAGGGATTCGTGGTGGCAACATGTTGTGTCCATTTGCTCCGGCTAAGGGACATGACTTGGCTTAAGAAAAAGAATGCGTACGTACATGTCTTGTAGTGGGTAGAAAAGGATTATTGTACACATTAAGATTGTACGTAAAACCCTGGTTATGAAATTTGAGACCATAAGTGATACGTGATTTTCATCACTGTTATATGTACTTTGTGTCTATATTGAGCATGTGTATAAAACCGCTTCTCTTTTGTTTTGATATAACGAAATTTCAGTTCAACGAATTGTTTCTCATCGTCTTTTAAAGATCACTTTAATAGGGTTTCTTCTTGTTAATCCATGTCACGCCCCTTAGTTGGAGCATATGGACACCACGTACTGCCTCCA
>JAPMAG010003599.1:0-10144 GCA_036584685.1 Rhyacophila sp. Rhy_31_5
CGATTTGTAAGTTAAACGGTAAAGCTCTTTGAAAAAGAATATGTTAATCGAAAGCTTTTATGTTCGAAGAGAAATAGCATCAATGATGCAGAAGGAGTTACGCTGATAACCTTTTATTACGTCTTTAACATTACGCTGTATTCGTTCAATATGAAGTCATTCGAGAGGAGAGTTTTTTTTTTATTTTCTTTCAAATAGCGAGGCAAACAACAAAAGTCAAACTGTCGTTTCCGTCTTGGAGTATATATCGATATTGACATTTTTATGAGCGAATAAAACGGAGCCGTTATCAGTTCATCTAAAGCGGTAATAAAGTTTGCAGATATATTTTGCTTTGAAGATATGAAAAGATTGTCTATTAATATTTTTCTTTCACAGCATGCTGAAAAAAAACACAGAAAATAGAACACTTTGAGAGCTCATTAAGTTTTCTACCTACCACGAAAATTATTTGAGGTAAAATAAATAAAAACCCTCAATAACATTTGTAGATAATTATAGACGTTTATTTTAATTTTTGAATCAGATCAATACTTAAAATGTAAAAGAAAAAATATTATTGAAACAATTGATCTTCCAGACAACGATAAATTTAGTTTATTTTATCTTTATAGATGTTTTAAAGCAAATATAATACTTTTCCAATATTTCTTTAATCATGATGAATGCACTTTAAATCGTGAAAGTTATTTTAAATTTTATAAATACAAATAATAATGTTAAACGAAATTTAAATCTAAAGTATTCGCTTTGATTTCCTGTATTGAGACAATAACTCAAGTGTTCGCTGACACTTATTTATATAAAGAGTCACAATGAACGAAATGATTTGTGATTATTTTCCGCAAAATCCTAGCAGCTGTTTATTTTCCCCTCCCTTCCTTCGCTCAGTGTTGATATAAAACGCCTCGATTTCCGGCGCTCGGTCATTCTTTGCACGTAGCAAATAAAAATATTTCATAAGTCTAGGTACACTGCCTCGAGTATACACTCAATTCATTGCGATAAAAAGGGTGGTACAATAAAATTGCAAATGGAGGTCACTATAAACTGAAGCAATCACTAGGATTACTTACTGATTCAACCTGAAAATAAATGAATATACCATATATGAAGCTTTTAAATATTATAGGTTACACATTTCAATGCTGTAATTATTCACTGTAATTATTAAACAATTTTTCGCACATTTTGATATGCCTTTGACTGCATGATTAACTCTTTTATGAGTATTTATACTGTCATTAGTCATTATAACTCATATAAATAAACATACCGGACTACAGTTATAGACATATTGATGATAATAAATAACTTAGATATAAATCAATGTGAGTATATATATGTATATCCCAACTTACATATCATGTCGAATTAAATATATTCTGGACAGTAACCAGTTTAATCAGAAAATATTGTTGAACATGACCTGCTTAATATATTGTAAATAACAAGCCAAGCATCAGCATATTTGTCAACAATTTAACTAAACGCAGTGTTCATAATTATTATTAGATTCACAACCTTTTACATGCCGTTTTACGAGTACATTATACATAGCACACGAGGTCTTTTCAAATATATTTAGCATGAACTTGTATTTGATTTTTTCTACAAAGGGTTAGCAAATAAAACCAATTACTAAAAAACATCTCACAGTATACTAACACTGTTTGGTAAGTTGTAAATTAGAGTAAACAATATTAAAATTATATAATATTTTGACTCGATTTCCCAATAATGTTGTTTAAATTAAAACGTTTTAGTATACATACAAGCAACGCTATCTAATAAATGTTGCAATACTTTGCTGACGTATTATTTGTTCACTTTTAATAGTGGATGATCTGGAGACGTATAAGTGCTTCTATATCATATAAGTTCCGACATGATATTAAGATGTCAATATTAAAAAAGTCTAATGCAAATTCTCGGTTGGCAGGACGAACTTTTTTCATTTTATGATGTTTTCTCTTTGATCAATTGATAAAACTTTTTCAAAGATGAACTCTTTCAAGTAGGGAGTGAGGGGCCGCTACTACAGATGGTGGGCGAATTGAGAACAAAGCACAAGAAACAAGGGTGGTCTGTGATTACTTTCTCAAATAAAACTTTTTATGCAACATTTTTCATGCAATAGTTGGACACTTACATATACCGCTCGTAAATAACACAAAGAAATATAAAACTGACACCAATAATTGTTTGGTCATCATGTAATGTTCAATATAATTCTCGTCATAACCAATGTTCCCTCTAATTTTTTCATTGCGTGTGCGGCTCATCAACTTATATGTGCGGGAAAATCAAAAATTACATAATTCATGATGTCTTTATTTAAAATACGTAACATAATACAAGTAAGTATATAGTGTTTCCATGTTTCGCACACATCTTAAAGAAAAGAACATGAAAAACTATCATAAAATATCAAATTGCGCAAAACAAAAAAAAATCTGGTTACAAGTTCTTTCTTTGAGATATGTGGAAAATATAAAAACATGTGTGCGGAGAATTTTTAACCGGTGAGCGGCCGCACATGCGCACACCTTATAGGGAACGTAGGTCATAATATATAACACAGTATTATAAAAATTCTCACATCAAAAATCATACTCGTATATTTGCCGACAGAATATTGTGAGACGAATTCGTTTATGAAATGTTAATGTTTTTCAATAATCAACAATGAAATAAAACAGTGGACAAGTATAATCAAATATTGTTATTTGTACTACATATTCATTCCAAAACGGAGCATATGGAATCTCTACAGAGTGAATTTTTGCTGAAACGTTGTTTTTTAGAAATAATAGTTGTTAATTATTAGCTGAACAATGTTGGGTTCATTTCTTGGCTACATATACAAATGAATGAGCACTAAAAATATTGCGACTAACTATAGGACTGAAACTTATAACTTCTTTTTACTAATAGAAGCGCTATCATTGAGACTGTCCTCTATCTGGCAGAAGAAATGGAGGGCATTCGGCTCTGGATAACAAATTCACACGTTCTTCTCGGATGTTAAATGGAGGTACTTAGTGAGAAGACTCAGACCCACGCATTAGCCTAGTCAATTTTTGACTAGTCATGATAAATTCACGGCCAAGCTAGTAAATAGGCCAAGCTACAGATGCAGTCACGACTATCAGACTGATGAGAGTGTCTTATGGAAGTGTCCGCATATGCATTCATCTCGTATTGAGCTGTTCACCAGGATTCGTCCTCACATGGGTCCTATAGAGCATGCGGACATGGTATTCACCGAGGCCAACTTTAAGGGCCTTAGTAAATTTGCGGCATCTTACGGGAAGAAGTTTTACGCAGACTCCCATAATGTTTTGTTAGTCACGAGCCCGTGTGGCCGGGCTGACTGTGTCGTCTACACTATGGGGTGTATAGAGCACCTCATGCCACCAGGGACTGAATGACGAAGCAGATTGCTACTTATTCTAATTCTTTCCTCTAAATTCTTCCATTAGCATACTGTGCATGGTGATACCGCACCGTGCGACTCCACTGCGGGTAAGTTGAAAATTAAAATGTGAGAAATAAAAAAAAAATGCTTTTGTGAAGGGTCAGGCAGGCGACCGCGCATAATCGTGGTTGTGAGTACTGGCGGGTCAGCGGTGGATTCTTCAAAATTATGAACCCGAAGTCCATAAACATCATGTACAATAAAAATATATGTATTACTATGAAATATGTTTTTGTATTCACATTTTCAGTTAAAACATGTATTACTGTAATGAGCACCAATGGAAATTGTGTATGAAGTATTGACGCTAACTGGCAAATGTTTATTTTTATTGATTTAAAGTTACATTGTTACGATTGCTTAATTTTAAAAATAAATTCATCATATATCGTTATTATTTGAACACAATTTTCAGATAACGGAGGTTGAGAAAACATTCCGGACTTTATGAAAGGAGGGCGAAGTTTTTCGCAGCGGACTTGTGGGTAATTCCCCGACTCAAGAAAATTCCCAATTTCGTTTTATGTTTATTACTTGCCGTTTGTTGTTTCCGTAATGATGTATTAGAAATATTATTGTATTAAGCTTTATGATCGAGTTACTCTGCTCCTGGTTTTATGTTCTCAGACATATTGTGCGAGTGCGGTAAAAAAAACATACGTGTATATATTGTATAATAGTATACGGGTAAATTTGATGATTAGCGCTGTTTTACTTCTGAGTGACAATAATCTTAACAAACAAAACATTTTGCACGTCTTTATTTTTTTATTTAGAAAATATGCAAAGCAAAATATTAAAATTTTATAAATAAATGAAAAATCGCATTGCGAAAACCTAATTAACTCCTTCGCTAAACTCATTCTTATGTTGTTTTATTATTGTATTGGTTGAAAACAAGGTAAAATCGCGTAAAGTACAGCACTTAAAGGGATACTTTACGTAAAGCACAATATTTGTACTCAAAAATAATTTTAGAAACGGTATTTTAAATTTTTGTAAGTAATAAAACATCAATCAAACACTTATAAATAGACTTTTTGAAAAATCCTTGCCCATCTATTAAAAACTCGATTGAAAAATATGCAAAAGTGAAAATATTTTTCCACAAATTAAATCTTTCTAAGCACACGGTGCTCCGCGTGAAATTAACGTTATATTTGAAACTATTACAAACTTCATGCGATGAAAAATTCTGACAAAATTGTTTTATATAAATGTCTTTAGTAGTCAGTGAAACCCGCCGATCACTCTGAGGATGAGGCTTTTGCGCAATCGATAAAAATAAACATATTTTCCATGATATGCATGGGACGATATCACCATGCACTATACACCTTAGTGTAGAAACTAAGTTAAAATAGGAAATAATTGAAAAAGAGTTGTCATGTAATCCTCTATATCACTGTGCTCTGTGCACCCGGTATCCCGATGACTCAATCGACCCGACCGTCTAAACTCAATGAATCAGTGCGGGAATCTGTGCAAAATTGCTCCCCATAAAACGCCGCAAACCTTGTAAAAGCCTTACAATTTTCCCTGGTAGACACCATGTCTACATGCCCTATTGGACCCGTTTGAGGAGATGGGTTCTTGTGAATAATTCCGTACGAGATAAAATCATCAGCAGACACTCCCATAAAACGTATTCATACGTCTTTTGGTCATGTCTACATCTTCAGTCTGACTTATTTATGTTACAAGCTTTCCAGAAAATTGTAAAGCTTGATTGTAAACTTCCCATGTCCCGTCAGAAATTGACGGGTCCAATTTTAGGGTGTGCGTCCTTTCACTTCGTACCTCCAAGACACATCTGAAAAGAACAGGTACGTTTTTCCTCCGTCACTGGATGCTAATATGGAACTAAAATAAATAATTTAACTACCATGATAACTATTTATTACCTATAAATATTTGTGAAACAATACAAAATCCGGCTGATAAAGATTTTTTAATAATAAACTGTAACCAATTCATCATTAAATCTTGTACTTACTTAAAATGAATATTCTTTGTACCTACATTTTGATGGATTAATTAAGTAAGAGGATTAGGTAATCGTTTATTATCAGAGTTTATTTCAAAAACTTCCGATCTATTTCAATCGAACGAGAATACTCAACGCTCGAGGCTGCAAAACTTTATGGCTTATTAGTAACAAAGTGGAAATCTTTTGACTTCTTTGCTGAGCGGAAATTCGTAAGCTTAAGTACTATATATTATTATATACTAAGATAAAAATTATGAAAAATATTTCTTCATTAAAAAAAGAGATATACGCAAATAACATAATATATATTATCGTTAGATCGTTGGTTTATAAAAAGATATATCGTTTAAAAAAGTTTTACAACAAAAAATTAAGGTATTTTTACAGATTATAACTATTTTTACTACGAGTATGAATTTAAATGCTGCTGAATTTATTTATTTGGTTTTTTAGTAATATCTGTTCGTATATAATTGATAACAGGTATATATAATTATTCTGATTTTCATGATATTTTTTTTTATATCACAAAAACCTGTTATCTTTTTATCGGTGACCCGACAAAGCCGCGAAATAAAAATATGTTATATTAAAATGAAAAAAATAAAACATAAAAACATAGGAACATTAATGAAAGAGAATGAGCAAAAAAAATATTTTTTGTTTGAAGTAAATTTATAAAGCCAAAAAATTCAAAAAAATTATAATTATTAAGTGTAAAATAACATGCATATAAGTAAAGAAAATTTAAAAAATACACAAAATAAAATAAAAAATGGTTTCATGATTCAAATATATGTCAGTTTAAATTTCTAAGTAATGTCCCAACTTCTTAAATTCTCTAATTTATCCATATTACCATATAAAGGCATTTATACTATAATTTTGATACGCGCGGCAATGTCGACTCGGCTTTGTCGTCGCGCATTGTTGGGATTGTTTTGCGTGGCTTTGTCGGCACGGTTTTGTCCTCCGCGGCTTTGTCGGGGTGCCTTGGATCTTTAAAAGTTGTAATTTTCTTCATCTTTCATAGACTGCAATTGCCATGATCTATATTACTAAACTTTCGTTTTCACAGCAATTATTTGAGCCCCAAAATGTATTGCAAAGTCATTTGAATCAACATTTGCAGATAAATTCGGCTATGAAAAAATTCTGTGGTGCCCTCCTTTATTTTGATGCCTATTTACGTACTTACTATGCTTAAAGGTTAATCCAGCACTGATTACTAGAATACAAAAATTCTCTCTACTTTAATGAATGTTAAACATTGTTTTAAAGAAGATGTCTTGTCTTAAAAACATTATTACGAAAAAATATCAGTACTTCTTCTGAGAGTATAAAAATGAATAAATCATGTTTTCTAAATGAAGCACTCTCATCAAATAATATTTATTCCCTGTAGGTTTCAGGTTTTCCACGAGTGGTCATTTGTTCTTTGTGCCGCAATTTCTTTCGGGTACGTCCGCCATCCGGGGTAACTATATTATGTACCGCAAACGGTTATCAAAACGAAAAGGGTGCATACGATTTCATGTTTTTATGCACAATATGTAAATTAGACTTTTGGGATGGGGACGTAAGGGTGATAATGGGTGTGATGAAAAAACGACACTTGGACAATTCTTCTTCAACAAATTCTTACATAAGTAGACACAGGATATTGTTGATATTGTTCATAATAAGTGTTCCATAATTTACAGATATCGACAAAAACACTTACTTGTCTTGTGAAAACTAAAAAAATAATTGAAGATACTATTTTAAGTTACTCTCTTATTTTTTCATAAAGATTTCTGTTTAATTTTGTAAAAATTCTATCTTCGTTTTATAAAATTAATGTGGTTCTAAAATTTTGAGATTTGAGTTTTAATAATATTTTCTCAAGCATATTTGCTCCACAACTAAACATGAATTTCTACAATGTAAAGATTGGTTTAAAAAACGCCGATATTCTACGGTAGTAAATCATGAAACCTGATAAAGTCTCAAAATAATCTTTTACTGAGATTTAAAAACAGATGCCTGCGGCGAATTCTAGGAGTGCGGTGGTATAACTATAGACGAAAAGAAGTAATTAGAAAACAGATCATGCAACCTACCATCAGATTCAAAGTAAAGATGAAACGTTGAACTTGACTTGGCCATGTTCTGAGAATGTTTAAATTGCGTCTCAACTGGACATGCCTCTTTTTCAAGCCAACCGGATTCCGTCATCCTGAGAGACCCCTGAATATCATAAATACTCGTAACATGGGAGGATGCAAGAAAATTGGCCTGCAACAAGAATTTATAGAGGCATTATGTGGTGTTCATATGCTCCAGCTAAAGGGTATGACATGGTTGAAGAAAGAATTATCAGTTGCTTAGTTAAACCAAGTTGATTTATATTCTGATTCCAAATGTACATAAAAAAACCTGTATATTTTTTCCAGCTAAAGAATTTGAACCCACAACCCTCGGCTTGTAAGTCGGATACGCTATTTATTTATCTACAAAGTCATTATGTATTATTATTAAATATTGATTTAAAATTGATCTATAGCGCAAAAGAGTAATTTACAACTCAGAATACAAGGTTGACAGATAAGGTTTCAATAAATATCAATGAATAATTGTCTACGAATATATACCAGTATTTTGAATAGCAGAATCTATTAAATTCGATCGGTAGACTTTCTCGTTTAATATTTTTAATTTATTGATTTTTGTAAATTTTTTATTCTTGTATTAATGATTTATTGTTCGTTTAATTTTAGACATATATATTATTTTTATATCTTTACGATAAGAACGCATTCAACCAATACTTAAGTATTTTCACAATATGCAGAATTAATAACCATGAACTCAAAAAATATTTAGATAGTATGATAAGATATAAATAAAAGACATGGGATGTTATAGAGTGGGCAAGATTGGGAATCACAGTGTTCAGTGAGTTGCGATAACATATGTTATATTAATTACTTTATTGATTTACGTATATTAATGATTGTTAAATGTTGAAGTAGTATTTACGTCAAGTTAAGTTATAGTAAAACAAATCTAAAAACCTATTGCAATTTATTTATGCTATCATAATTATAGGGTTATATATAGAGGACTTAAAGTCAAACAACGTTATCTGCAAAAATGCGTTTCTTTTTTATTTGAAATAATGTTATTTTACGTTCTTGACTACATCATTGCCAAACAACGATATGTCAATCTTTTTTAGTTTCTTCTTAAATCGTCTGTAAAGTTTAACGTAACTTACATAAAGTTGCCTTTGTATAATAACAAAAGACTGTGTAAGCTGTTAGCCTTCTTGTCACCTGAAAAATCAAATAATCAAAAAACAACAAATTATAACATTTGAACGTTAGGTTTTGAATAAACATCTTTGTTGAGTTCCAAGAAAACAAAGAAAAAAACGTTTTTATTACTCTTTTGTAAACTTGCACTATTTTAGATAGCGTTGTTTGACTTTAAGCCTTAGATATGTATGAGATAAAAAAAAATATTCGTATATAAGCATTTTATATACTCAATCAACAAAAAAATTTAAATATATAAGATGTATGGTTCAGTTTTTGCTAAGAGTGTGTACGTATAATATAAAAATAATATCCTGCTACATAAAACTACACAATGTATGAAAAATGATATATTAAATTTACCAAACTATTGTATTTGAATTTTATTAAAATCTTCAATAAAATATAATAACCTCATTTATAAATGAGTATATTGCAGATTTAAGAAACCTTGATATGCTGGGAAGCCGCAAGTATTTATTTACATTTAATACAATAAAGTCGCATTCGACTAAAATATTTTTTATGCTAGTATTAAAACTTCGATAAAAATTGCGTGGCTATACCAATTTTGTTAAAAAAAAAAGATTTTTCGTTCCAAGCGGATAATGGCTAAAATAGATTACACACGCCATAGGCACACAGGCATTATCCACATACTGTAGAATATAGAAGAGAATGTTCCGCATTGTTGGTATAATGTCTGAAATAATATGTTTTCAAAGTAAATAAGCAACGTCATAATTTAAAAGTAGCCAAAATTAGAAACAATTATTATAATTCATTTAAGTGTTGATACTACAATAGAAAAATGTAAAATAAAATCGGTAGTGGAAATGTCCACTTAGGTGTTCTTTACTATTATGCAAAATGCATTGGAGCGAATGAGCTTTACGAGTAGACAACACTTTTAGGAGAAGCTTTAATATCCATTGAAAAAATGCATTATCCGAACTTGTCGTATTTTATCTTATGACTAAATATCTTTCTTAGCTTTCATAACTTTCATTTAACTTATATTTTTACAAATAAAGTAGCTATCTATAATAGTATGAAATTAAAATAAATAATAACTTAAAACTTTACAATATTAATATAATTACGACTCTCTAAGGACAATAATATATTGCTTGACATTGTACCTACCGTTATATATGCTGTATATATTTATTTAATCAAAAGACCAGATTTTGAATTTTTTTTTTGTAAAAATATGTATAGGATCTTCCAATAGGGACTTCCAAACTTTGACAGTTGATAGTAGCCATATTGTTGAAACGACATCTGTCAAGTTGACTGTCATTTATTCAGTCTGTTTCGCCAAATCACCATGAACGGATATAGCGTTCAACAACACGTGCAAATGATAAAATT
>JAPMAG010003600.1:0-10143 GCA_036584685.1 Rhyacophila sp. Rhy_31_5
GGGCAGGTTTAAAATCAAAATGTGGGACAAAAAAAACCATTGCTTTCGTGAAGGGCCAGGAAGGCGACTGCGCACAATCGTGGTTGCAAGTACTGGTGGGTAAGTGGAGGAATCTTTGCTCTATCTGGTAAAACAAGCTTACATTATCCTTGTACTTTTTCTGTAATATTAAAATGTCACAACCTATTGAGTCGATATTGACTATTTTATTACTAGCAAAACACATTAAACTGGTTTGGGATTATTTGGCTGATCAGGTGAAGTGTTTTTAGGTATATTCAAATTCTGAAACGTCAACAAGACAGTCCCAGTTGGCCTAACATATCGACCATGTTTAGGTAAAAGGAATTAACCCTCACAAAATAAATTTTACAGGAAGCATAAAAACGCATTTAGATGATTTTTAGTCAAAGTCACATTTCCACGAACTTGAAGTGCATGATGACCAATAAATTGGTGTTTTATTTTCCTGATTTGAAAATTGAGAAAGTTGTTAAAACAAAATCATTAAAATTGAGGCTAAATGCTTTTTTCCTTACCATATAAACTAAGTAGGTCATTATTTTTTCAAACTATAAAGCTGAATTTCTTTTATGATTGGGCATTTTAGGCCTAATTCCTTTTGACAAAACACGTATTTAGTTGTATACATTGTGATTATCAAATAAAACCACTTTTCGAAAAACCAAGGGTTAAGTCATTTTGCCTAAATAGGGTCGATATTATCGTCAAATGGATATATGTAAGAGACTTTAAAATTCGTTCAGTGTTCAGAAAATATATCTAAATAAAAGACTAATTTACAAACGTATAATAGTGTTTAAAAATAATTAAATGTATAGTTCGTATAATTTTTCCGATTATCCGTACGACTTTTCGTCATCATTAGTTTGGATAATCGGGAGTATATTAGATATTTGGTGCGTGAGTATTTGAATTTCAAGTAGGTATGTAAAATTACATTGAATAATGTTTGTCAGGCGTTGGAATATTTTTCGAAATGCAGCCGTTACTTGTATGGTTGGCGAAGCTATAGTATTTCATTTAGAAAAGTTGAAAGGCTTCTACGAAAAGAAAAACGTCGGGAAAATGATATGCGTACATTCGCTGTTGTAAGAGTTATTGTATATTACATTATACTGACGTATATCTACTACAATAATATGAATTGAAAATATCTAACATAACATATCGATCTTATTTAGGTAAAAGGAAGTAATCCTCGCAGAACAAATTTTACAGGAGGCACAAAAAAGTCTTTTAATGATCCTTAGTCAAAGTCACATTAACACAAACTTGAAGTGCATGATTACCGATAAATTAGTGCTTAATTTTCCTCATCTGATAACTAAGAAAGTTATTAAAGAAAACTCATTAAAATTGACTTTTCATACTTTTTTTATTTCCATAAAATCTTAGTAGATTATCCTTTTTTCAAAATCTTAAGCTGAATTTCGACAATGATTCGGCATTGTTGGCTTAATTCCTTTTGACAAACGTATGGTTAGTTATGTACAATGTGATTCTCAAATAAAAGTACTTTTATAAAAACTGAGGGTTAAGCCCTTTTACCTAAACAGGGTCGATATGCAATACACTCTTGTACGCAATTTATAGAAAAAAGTATCAGGAACACATAAACTTGACTAGAAATTTTGATTGTAAGTCAATCATTAACGACCACGAGCGTGTGGGTAATATTGAATAATTTTAAATACTTCAAATATCTTATTTCCCATCATGCCAATAGATATTGTGTGATAAACGTTTGCATGAGGGGGCAAAATAAGAAAGGGCGAAATAAATATTTTTAGCTATATTTTTTAGATTTGCTGTAAAATATCAATGTTTATGTTAAAAATGACATAAGTCAAAAAATAAAAATTGAGATTATTTTTTTGTGAATATCTTCTTTTAAAAGAAAGCTTTTCTTTGTAATCATTTGTTTGCAGTTGATAGTAATTTTTCGTAAAACGATTCTCAAAAAACTGTGAAATAATAATTGGCTGACTTATGTGATTATGGGAATAATTATATAAATCGTTTTCTAAGCAGCATTTGAGTTTTGTGCTTACATGTACAAATATGCAAAATCATACTTACTTATAGAATCAAGTAGCGATAAAACAAAAAAATATTTTTCTGACTTACGAGTATGTGGTTATTCTATTCTATTCACACATTAGTACTTAAATATTTTGGTATTCTCTCGATTTATCATAAATTTGATAAAAAAAATATGCGGTAATAAATTATTTAGTAAGTATTTGTATCGTATCGTTCTCGTTAGGCTAGTAAATAGCGAGGGTCACGGGTTCATAACCCAGGCCGGTTGTATTTTTTTAATTTTTTTTATTCATTTATATTGTAGCCAGGACACGAGCCCGAAACGGTTGAGATAATAATTGCCAATGATTACTCGTAAAATAAACCATCAAAACAATCTTCACCCTCTGAAGATCCATATACTTCGTTTTGGAGCGGATATGGTTAATAGAAAAGAATAAGTATATAATTAGTATGTAAAAAAAATTTCGTTTTGTTACTATATCTGCATTTATTAAATTGAATATCTTATTGTTGAGTCAATATATTTAACATCAATAGTATATATGTTTTTTAACAACTATCACTCGTAAAATTCACAGTTTTAAAGTTCTACGCTCAATCGCGTATGGAAAAATATCACGCAATAAATTAAGGTTATTATTTGCAAACATGACTCATTTTGCAATAGTTTGGCGCAAATTACGATAGTGAAACAAGCTGTGTTTCAAATGCAAGTATTTTCAACACACAAATGAAAGAATGCAGAAAAAAATAATAGATTTAATTGTTGCCCATTAACAAGGTTAGATTAGGAGTGGCCAACCTATGGTGCATTTGGAAGATTGTATGTGGCGCATTGCATGATTGTGTTCACAATATTACTATATTATTATTATTAGCTCCAATCATGAAGGTAAGAAACCAGGAAAGGTGTTTGAACCGTATTGCGCATCTGAACTCGCATGTGAAACAAATTGCCGCATGGTATGTAAAAGATTGGCCAACCCTGGGTTAGATAAACATAATCTGTTATTAGATATTTCATTATTTGCACTACTGCTAATTATATTGTATATTCGTTTATAGTAAAATAATAACGAACCCAAGTAACAATCAGTATTTGAAAAGATGGTATGTTGCATTTTATAGATACTAGTCAGTACTAACAAGTATGTACAAGTGGGAACCTAAAAAGTAATTGAATACTGTGAAAAATCACTACGAGTACTTTGCCTGAGTGACTTTTGAAAATTCCAATATTCCAATTGACGGCAGGTGTGCAAGAGTGGGGCTAGATGTGTTCCACAAGATGTCGGTCGATTGTGGACTTGATCCAGTGAATGGATGTTTAAGTAGGCATGTAATTGCTCGGCGGTGTGTGACTATGTTCGGCATACAGCATCTATATATACGAGATATATTATCTATATATTTTGGCTTGCAATAGAGAAAAAAATGTATTATTTGTAACATTCGTGACGACAACAATGAAGCGCTGTCGTGTGTGGATATTTTGTGCGAGGGAGAAATGATCGTGGGATTGAATTTGCGTAGTTATAAATAAACGGGCCGCAATCTAAAAAAAATATATTTTAATAGTATATTATAAAACATATTTGTTTGAACGACTGATTTTTTTCAGGCACGTATTAAATTCATGTCAAATATTAATATCAAATATCGCTTTATATTTTATCTCTTTTTTTAAAAGTCATGTAAATTTTATTTCAAAATGTTATGTTGTGTGATTTTTTTATTTTATACTTTATATATTAGCGTCTTGAAAAGTGAGTTTTTTAATTACGGTTGCATAATGTGCGAAAGTATTTTCATTGATCAAGCTTTATTGTTAAATTTAATTAAATTTATGCAATACTATTGCTTTATACTGATTATTTGATGGATAAATAATATATATGAGTTACTTATTGTTTAGAGGTTGACGTTCATATATGTATATACTTTTTCAAAGCGAGTTTTGAGCGGACGCATATGTGCGTTCATACTCCTGGACAGGTTAAATTTACGAGTAATGGTACTTTAAAAATATTGTTATTTCTTACAGGAATCGAGTTTTGGTATTCTAACATGAGTTTTTGGTTTAACGACAAAGTGAATGATAATTATGATTAGAAATGTGATTAACGAAAACATATTGTTAAACTAGGATGCATACCAATTTATTGTGAATATCCTATAAAAATGGCTTCAAACCAACGATTGAATATATATATATATATATACTGGCGGCCTTCGACTTTCGCATATAATTGGTTCCTAAAAATGTGTGCGAATGTTTAATGTTCGAAAAGAAGAGGAATATAAAAACCTGATCAATAGTAAATTGACACCATATTTTTTTTTTCTTTTCTCAAGGAAAGAATCAATAAAGAGTTCTATAATATGCGGTGTCTTTCTCGATCTCCCTACGTACTTGACATATACGATTTCCATTAGGAGAACATTCTTCCACGATAGTCGAAAAAATGTCAAGATGCATCAAGACTTCATTGATATATGTAATTCTCAAAGTCTCGTTGATTTTGTCAACTTCTTCTTCCTCCAGCCTTGTGTGCGTAAATTTTGCATGAGGGCCTTATGCTACGTGTCCACTTCAGGAAAATTCGCGCAAGTAAAGTTCAATAGCTACTCTCAAATGTGTGTCCATTTGAGAGTATTTTAACTATCCAAGAAGTACAATAGAACTGTCAGCGTGCTTTCTCTGACAATTCTCTCAGAGCCATGTCCACTGTTGAATAGTGTCCTGCTGTCGAGAGTTTGGTTAAAAATCCAAATTTAATTTTAATTTTAAATACTTTAATCAACAGTCGTTTTTCCTATATTAATATGTTTGTTTACCATATGTATCTAAAAATATTGCAACTGTAATTGTAGCACATAAAATCTTGAAAAAAAGAAGAGACAAATATATACATATATATTATTATAATAGTCTTTCATTATACGTGATTCATACCATACACGTGTTTGTACTATTGGCAGAATAGTAAAAGACGTGGTCCCAGCCATTTATGGCGTACTGAAAGACAAATACTTGAAGGTAAAAACATTTTTTTTCAGTACACTTTTATAAGTATACACTTACAAAAAATAAAAACAGAAGTTGCTATGAATAAGAAACAAAAAAAAATGCATTTAATTATAAAACTAGTTACAAATTACTGTAGTAACGAACAAAACTATGAAGACAGCCCTCAAAATTATGAAACGGTTTCGTATTTGGAGAGTGACTCTCAGGATGAATAATTACTGGTATGTCCACACGCGAGCCAACATTAACTTGACAGTAGCTAGGCATTCCTGATACTTCCTCTCAAAAGTGTGTCCACTTGAGAGAAATGCTCGCAATAGGCTCTTGACAGAATTTCTCTCAAGTGGACACAGCATAAAATTTCTAGCTACCCTACTGAACTTAGCAAGGGTGACATGACGCATTTGTGTTATAAATATAACATTTGAAGATATTTAAAAGAACGCGTTTTGCTGCTATGGCAAAGATAATTACAGCGTTCTACAATCGTTTCGTGAGTTATAAAAATACTGACAGCATTTTGAAAAGAACTATATCAACACAATACAGTATTTTAAAATAACAATCTTTTGAGACTGCAATCATATTATCAGAACATTTTTAAACACGTCAATCAATTTTCGATGACATCAAATAAAAACTACAGTTATGCGGCTGCAATATTATTAAATAGAATATGATACAAACGTCTTGGTAACCCCCGAATTCTTTTCAGGGCGTTGTGTTACATTGGCATTTACACCGAGACCGTTCACTCAAATAAATTCGCAGCAATTTTTTTTCACTTCGTTAGACAACAAACCACCTTCTTCAGGTAAAATATCCACCTCAATTATCCAACTATACAGGCAATAGTATTTAAGTAAGAAGTATTTTGTATTGTAAGCCAAAAGCATCTCAAAGTGTTCAAATAAAATTTATCAAATTTTGTAGTTGCGCGTTAAATTCCACGTCATAAACACATATAATATTATTTTTCTTTATCTCTAAAGTGGGATAATATAATAATTTATTGTTAAATAAACTTAATGGGTTAAATTTTTACACGTATACTGTATGTAAATAGTGATAATTTTACTTAATACAAATGATATTCTATGGTAGTTTATTGGTAATTATATTTTAATGAGCTTATCCTCAAACGTTTAGTATGCAAAATTAAGAAAATACATAAGAAACGAGATATATTTTCCATTTGAATCGTCTAGTTACAAAAAGCGGTATAAACACAATTTGTCGGAATCAAGAAAAAAGATACGTTCGCATTCTATGCACAATTTTACACTAAGTGTAAAAATTTTATGTTCCAAAACCTAATATAAACTTATGAAAAAAATAAAAATCGAAATATTTCTGGGTTGAAATATTTAAAATCTGGTTGATTACAGGTGCATATAAATATTTATTTTATTTTAAAGAGTATCATCTAATAAACGCCATTATTTTGTTTTTATTTAAATATAGAAAATGATGAAAATGATGAAGTGCCAGAAAAGAGTTAAATAAACATACTCGTAGGTGCCTGCAAGAGACAATTGTTTTTGTTTTACGTTTTGAGTTGTTACGTCCGTTATACAGTTTAGAATTCCAAAATTCTTAGGTAGTAGGATTTATATCTCTCCACTAGAACCGAGTTAACTTGCACATCTTGTAGTTTCATGAATCAATGTAGTTTGCTCGACAAATTTGAATATTTTGGATGATTTAAAATATATGACTATAATATGATCATTAAAACTAAGTCATTACAAAGAAACATTCAATATATATTTTTTTTTTCATATCGTAAGGTTCTATTTTTGGTGTAAAATGTACGCTTGTCGGATTGTACCATTATGTCTAGCACAGAAAAGGTTAAATACTACAGATACATATAGTGCTTATTGAATGATTATTCCACAATTCCAAATTAGTTTTAATACATATTAATACTATAATCTATTGTAACCATTTTATTGAAAGTGTTCTAGTTTTTTTTTTTAACAACAATCCAAAACTCTATTTTTTATTTCTCACAACACCGAAAGCTTTGACCCTCATCTCTTTGTCTTATGAATGGCAATTAATTTAGGTTCAAGATAATTCTTTTAAAACAGTTTTTCTTCACATGTATCTAAAGAATCACTTACTAAAAACATGCTCAATTATATGTGGTCTGTCTGATGAAGATGTTATGGGATTATTTTGTAATTAATAATCTTCATTGTACTAGATTGAATTTACAGAAATAATGACAACTCACATGTAATTTTCACACGAGTTCCAATATTTTATCGCCATTTTGTTGTTTGTCACTCAATGTAGTTCAGTGAATATTGAGCGTGCAATTCAAGTAGTGGGTCCTAGAATCTCTGTAGCTTGAATATATTTTATTTATTCTTTCACGGGAATAAATATCTAGTACATACTTCTTCTTACATCAATCGTCACAGTATTTGGAGTGAAAATGACATCCCAAATTTCATACACATCAACGATTTCTAACCTAGATACACATATCTCTAGGGGTGTGTTGTAGAAGAATCAATATAGGTGGACGTACGGTCCTAAGTAGCATACATACAAATAATATTCAAATAACAATGGTAGAATTTAACAAAATGATCTGCCAAGGGGTACTCAAATTGATAATTGTTGTATACCACTGGATATATAATCGAGTGTCACCTCTTAAAATATTGACATTTTTACTGTTTCTGTCTCTTTTTTAAATTCATACAGAGCAATTGAAGTCTGTACTTATAAATAAGCAAACAATGAAATCAAGCGTAAAATTTTATTGCAATATTTTTTTTAAAAATTTTCTTTTCAATGTAATTAGTAAAAATCTTTAATTCAAATGGCCACACCAATAGTAAACTTATATCCAACAAATAAAAACTTTTCCCCATCATTTATCAGGTAACAGACAATCAAACAGTCGTCCTGACCCCTGACTCCTTGGAACTCTTTCAATCGGCCGCCATGTACAATCACATACGCCGCCTAGCGAAGGAGAGAGATCACTACCTCAGCCATTGGGCCAATTTGGTCATCACAGAAACCGTCGGTAATGATGACACCGCTCCACGACACCCCAGTAGCAAACAGAACAGTACCCGATCCAATTCCAGCTCTTACAATGTTTCTTCTTCAACGGGATCGGATAGTAATCACCTAGCGGTGGAACTCGCCGATTGGAAGGCACGATTGAGAAAACAGCGGCAAGAACTGTAAGTTAATTCATTTTTCATATCAAATATTAGTTGGTCATTAGTATTGTATTATATAATTCAGTGCTTCTCAAACAGTGTTTTTTTTTTCATATTGTTCACGACAAACGGCTCAATACAAGATTTTACATTTTGATATCACATATTCCATATTCACACTCATGGTGGGCATTTCTTCATGAACCACTAGTTTTCTCGTTGCTTTGACTTTAATAATGTACAATAAAAAAAATCAAGACCAACTTTCCTCTTAGTAAATTTTAGTGTTCCTATAATTGTATAGGATACTTATTAAAAACATTTTGAGAAAGAAAATATTTTATGCATTATTTTAACACATTGTGTACTACAAGTTTTTGAAAAAAAAACAATAACATGTCAATGTTGATCTGACAATATGTCCTATCTTAAAAATAACTAGTTTTCGGGGTAGAATTCAAACTATATTTTAGTTTAAATATTAACATTTAAAAAAAATAACATAGGACTTATTGTCAGAACACCATTGATATGTAATGCAGGTTTTTATTGATTGTTTTAAAATTACCACTATGATGAAATCACTGGAACTTTTTCTGAACCATACAAATTCGTGTACACAGAATTCAAAAGATTTATGTACTGATTCTTTAAAATATATACGTTTTCACTTCATTGTGCGGATCCATCTATTGGAAAAGCAATTACCCATTTGCAACTCCAAAAAGTTTGAGAAGTACTGATGTTTATTATTAATTCATTATAGATGAAATTGAAGAAATTACAATATCCCAAGAATGTATTATTCAAACACTAATTTTCATGTTTCGGTGTAGCAAATTTTATTTTTCTATTAAATACATTTTAACCACTAAATTTATATCAGGCCAAACTCAATTAAATAAGAAAATATTTTTTGTGGACTTTTTAAAGAAATACTATCGAATTATTTCAATATAACAGTTTTCCACCATGGACTTATAAAAATAATTCCTATACAAATGCCTAAACACCTACAAAATAATATCTATTGATATAATTAATCTTTTTTTGTTGTTTCCATTTTTTTTAAATCTCTGCAATGTTATATGGGCAATGACACTGGCCTTAATTATATTATTATTCTTTATATAAAAAAAAACATCAAACTGCCTGAGATTGTCATGCCAAGTGAGTCACCTTTACTTTTGCGAAATTACAATCAAAATTAGCATTTTAAATTGCACCTTTATGGCCCTAAGATTTACACCACACCAGTGAAAGGAAAAAGGAAGTGAATTAAAAAAAAACATTGCCTACCCGTGGATGATTCACAGTGTGATGCCATCCATGAATAAATTCACAGCTTTTTTTATCTATGCTCAATCTACCTTTTTCAATTCAGTGCCTAGTAAATCAGATTCACCTCATTTATAATCTACGATTTAATTGACCTTGGGTGTTCTTAAATTTTATTTAAATCACTGTATTATCACATGTCTGGAATACTTAACAATTAATCTGTAACTTCTTCACATATGCAATTGAATCTTTTTTTATCTTTGTATACATTATCAAATACGAATCAATATCTGATTATTCTTAACCCTAATAGGAAAAGCAGATGTTAACTCCTTAAGGCCCCATTTTCGCATGTTACATTATACGAGAACCCAATTGCAAAAGTAAAATTATGAGTATTTATTTTAGGAGATGATGTATTTCTGCCTTTTTACGGATTTCATCGCCTTCTCGTGTCAAAAAATAATTCTATACTATTACTCGTATATATACTACAAAGGGCATTATACTCTACTCTGTTTAGGTAAAAGGGCGTAACCGTCAGTTTTTTGAAAAGTGGTTTTATTTGAG
>JAPMAG010003602.1:0-10143 GCA_036584685.1 Rhyacophila sp. Rhy_31_5
GAAATATAATAAACCACACATAAAAGATTTTTTAATATTTAAATTTCTGTACAATTACATATAATTTATAATCATATTAATTTAAATATAATTAATAAACCTAATGAATTCAATAAATAAAATAATCCATATTTTGCCAAAGTCTTGTAATAATAGTCTACATTTATATCACAATAATTTATACAGTGCTACTCCATAGTAGCGAATCATAGCACCTTACAAAGTCTCAGAATAATCGTTTATTAAGCTTTGAAAACAGATGCTTGTGGCGAATCCTGGAAGTGCGAAATATACTATAAAATAAATGAGGTGATAAGGGAATGAACCATATAGCCTATCATCACATCTAAAGTTAAGATAAGGCGTTGGACTTGGCTTGGCCATGTGCTGGAAATGTCTGAATCACATTTCAACCAGGCATGCCTTTTCTTCAAGCCAAAAGTCGGAGGCTGCTGAACACCATTTACAGGATGTATTCACTAAAGTTACGGTAAGCCGACATAACATGGGAAGATGCAAGAATACTGGCCAGTGACAGGGACTCCTGGAGGAAATACTTGGTGTCCATATGCTCCAGCTAAAGGGCATGACATAGTTTAAGAAAGAAATTTTACAAGTAAACTTCTATTGATTTTTTCTACTTTCAGACATAAGTTTAGATTCTTCCCATTTGAGCATTTCCATATAATAAATGCTTACAGTTTTCTGCTTAAAAATTAACTGACCTTTTTTAAATGATAATTTATATACGAGTTTGTATAGACAGAGAAACTGAATATTCGTTTTCATAAATACTAACGTATCCTTTTTCATAGGAATATCACCTAGTCAAAGCTTATCTACTTACTTTCATGTTATATTAGCTGACATTTAATTTTTCGTTCATTTATAAATTCTAATATTTAGAATACATATAATATTATTATAACTAGTAATCTTTAGAAGCCTTATTTGTTCTGCACTTTTATGTAAGTATAGTAGGAATACTGTATTTACTGTCATCCTTGGTGAAAAATAATTATATTGAAATAAAACAACTTTATATACTTATTTAGACATTTATTTTTAATTGAAACATGGGTATCTGTTATATCCGATAATTTTCATTGGTCAGATAATTATTATATTATTTATTATTCGTAATAATCATTCACGTAAAATTGAAACATTATAAACGAAACAATTTATACATATAGATTAAATTTGGTTATTACGAAATTCTTGGTATAGTAATAAAACGTCATAATATTTTATATACTGATTACACTTGAGATTACCGAATACTTTGGGGAATGAGTATAATCCAAATTGTAAAAAAATATGGGAGCAAATAGAAAAATATTGTTCTCGGAATCAAATTAGAAAAATAAGATATTCTCGTATATAATATACAAAATGTAATCAAATCAATTTTATCTCTACATCACTAATAGAATATATCTATTAGAATTCACATGTGCGTATGTGATAATAACAAATTCAAATAAAAATGTGTGATATTGATAATAAATTTATCTGAATTAATACATTTATTTATTTGACAATTAAAATACTGAATGTAGAATTTTAGAATATTGTACTCGATGTAATCGAAATTTGAATATTTTTTCATTTTTTAGCGACACGTTCATAGAATATTTTGGAAAGAATCATCGAGTTGCTTTAAAATGCGAGAGCTGGATGAAAACTTTTGGAGGGTTGAAATGGGGAAAATAAAGCTAAAAATATACAAATATCTTTTCATATACGTTTTATAGAATCTTCCGATATGCGGATACTATGGTTTTTAAAAACATTAAAAATATTTTGTGCTTACCATAAACACACTTACCAATACCTTACAGCAGTGGTTTCCAACATTTATGCTAATACGCCTTAATAAAAAATCTGCGTCTCCCTACCTTCAATTTTTTAATGGATATAATAATAATAGACATATTTTAAATAATAAAAACTTTATTATAAAATGTTGGCGCTTACCCTGGCAATAGTTCGCACTTCCTAGATTGGAAATCGCTGCCTTCTAGTGATGTGTTAAGTATATTATTCAAAAGAGTATTTTTTATTAAATGTTATATTGTATATACATTTTTCTGATTTTAAAAACAAATTTCATATTGAAATTATACTTTCGTTACTTAGGAATTTGAAATAACAGAATTTAGTCGGTACTGGCAGTTTCAATTTTTTAACACTCTGTTATGTCCCAAGCAGGTCAACAATAATAAAAAAAACAAGATGTGGCTTCAGATTCTTGTTGTGATTTTGATAAAGACTTTTCCAAGAGACGATGGTGAAGTTAACAATGTTTGTAACTTATTTTCGTTCTTCTCCAGTTAGGTTCAATATTTACTCTTCAGGGCTATCGCTAGGATAAGTCTTGGAGCTTAAGTTATCCCGTCAGGTTGAATTACTTGTGGATAGGATGGCGATCAAGGTGAAACACTTTCGTAAATCAAAGATAGAACTTTTTCTAGAAGATTTATTCAAAGAATTGATGACAATAAACTACAGATTCAGCGAAATGACAACACTTACGCAATGGAATTCAGAATATTGACATGTTATCATGCACAATCTCGGCTTTTATGCATTATAGTTTTCCGGTGTTGCTAGGAATCATGTTATGCTCGGTTTATCTAATCAACCAAATGTTTCAGTTGACTTTCCTCTTATTAATTTTAAAACAGACAATCTACAGGATGTTCTGGTTTCCTGTCAAATCCAGTTCATCAGAAATTAATCTTTATACAAAATGAGAGTTTTTTATTGATTTAACAGCTCAATCGTTAATTTGAGCTACCTCTCAAAAAAGTCGTGAAAATGGCTATAGTAATTCAATAAAGTTTTAACATTTTATCAACCACTTTCATTAATAGTTATTGTTTTCAAAAAGTTGATTATATAGATTGATATAATTAACAAAATACTTAAACAGTAATCACGCTTCGTATATATTCCTAACAAATAAAAATACATCCCCTTAATAGTATATCTTACATCATTCCAAATAGCAATCGTGAATTAACATCCGAATACCCAAATCTATTTATATTGACCGCAGAATCGACAAATAAACGAACGAAATAGGGAACTCATTACTGCAGAACAAATTCTTTATCCCAACATGGGTAACATAATCGGATTAAGCTGATAAGATATTAATCCTTCTTTTCTATTCGTATGTTTTATATACATTGTTATTCCTTCATTATTTACCATTAAAAATACAAATGAACAAGTAAATGTTACAAACCGGAAAAGAAAAAAATATCCGCTCTGAAACGAAGCATATGGTCAACAATGTAAAGATTGTTTTGAATTTTTTCTTACAAGTAATAATTGTCAGTTATCAGCTCAACCAATTTAGTCCATGTCATGGTTTCAAAAGCACATGAAAAAACCTATGCAATTTTTGCCAGCAACGGGATTTGAACCATAGATCATCGACTCGTGAGTCAGATGCACTTTGCACTCACACACAGGGGCAATTATTTAACGAAATGAATATAATATTGAGCCAATCTGAATTTCCTTTCTTTAGTTAACATTTAATCTGTTAAGAATTGATAAATAAATGGTTACTGTTCCCATATACTCGTATGATAAACTTATAAATGCAAAAGAAAAGCAAAGCTGGTCTTTATTCTGGTAATTATTTATTTTAACTGCCATCAGACCTTATTTAACTTATTTTTTTTTAATTATAATTTTGAATTTAAAAAACATATTTTTGTATTTCCGTTATTATCACAAAAAATATTAAATATAAGTTTATATTTAATTCTAAGCCAATTTAGGGTTAAATCAATAAATTAAAATGTTCCTAATAGTATGCAACAATACTCTCCAAATATTTAATCACATATTATGGTTGCGTTTTTTTTAATATCATTATAACGATTCCATTCTTTTGGAGGATATAAGATTAATATAATAATTCTTTAAAATAAAGGAAATTGAGATAAAAACACAGTGCATACCGGTATGTCTACAGCATGAACGCGTAGTATGATGCAGGCGACTTACCATTGTGTCTGTAGAGGTTAACAGGTTAAATATAAGAGTTACTTTTTTTTACAATAAAACAATATAAGTCGTTTAGCTGTATTTTTAAATAGAAAATTAATAACAATATCGTTCAAATAATGTAAAAGTTCTTTATAAAAGAATGAATATAAAAATTCCATGCCTGGAGTTATTATGTTAGTAATTTTGTGATATTATTATTATAACATAAATTAAATATCAGCTTGACAAAATTCCTAAAGAAAAACGTTAGAAAAATAATTGACGTTTTTTCATAGCATCCTGTTAATAAGAAAGTTGTTTTGGACAGTTTTCGTAAAATTGAAGACACGAACTTTTTGATTGAGATAAAAGAAAAGTTAGAATAAAGTAAATTCAAAGAGAAATATATCAATATTCTTTTAAGAAATGTATTAAAGCTAACTTCTTAAGTTAAGCCAATATTTTCAGTAAGAAAATATGATATCCATTGACATTTTATTTGGTTTCATATTTTTTTGTTATTATTTCGTTTACTTAATATTTTCCGTCATTCTTAATATCACTTATAAGTTAGTATTTGTTGTGGCATGTTAGTAAGATGTGGATTTGTTTAGCTAAGTGGTTACACTCATGCGCAATCCTTCATAGGATACGTCTATATCTATATAGTAGTACGAGTATGTACTGTATCAGTTTTAAGGCAATTAATATTTTATGTAAACGTTAATCAATATGTTTAGTCTCGTATTTTGGTGACATAGTCTGTAAGTCGAAAAAAATGTATGACATAAAAATATGACTAATGTATGATGAAATACTAAAAGGCCTCGCTCTCTACTCGCAACACTTGTACATCTTTGCGTATTCACTTCAATATATAATAACTATTTTTATGGTGTAGTGAAATGAAAAAACAACCGTTGGTCACTAAATACTCCATATCTTGATTATTAGCAGAGGTGAACTGGAGAGAACTCAAGAGGCATCACGCGATCACCTTATTTAATCTGACTTGGGCCGGCGAGCTTTTAAATAAAGTGTTGAATTAAGAAAAAAAAATATTCCAATATCATATAAGTCGTTTACAAAAATACATTTATTTCGTGTTCACAAAACAGACACTCAGCGGATGTTTTGTCTAAAATATAATAGTGCTTTAAATTCATAATTTATATATATATATGTGATTGTGCGCATTTATGTGAAGACTGTACTTTATAGTCATATAATACTTTGTACAATCATTGACTAAGTGGTACTTCAGTTTCAATTCAGTGCTCTTTCGTTTGGTTTGAATGACGTGTATTTTATATATAAATTTTGCATCAATTATATTAGAGTGATAAAATCACTGCCTTCTTTTTCTGGGAATACCGCGAACTTGTAGTACTGAGATTAAGCAACCCCCTTGTTAACACATTGGCATCTCACCGGAATGTATGGAGGACAGGTTAATATAAACATAAATTTACATGTTTGTGCACGTCTTGAAATTTTGTGCCCTTAAATTTTTCAGAAATATATTTTGTATATTTATAACCTATGTATTTTAATATTCAACTAAATTTGAATCAAATTCACATAAATAAAAAAAATATCACAAAACTTAGATAATTGTAATGTTACATTCCACCATACAAATTTGAGTATTATTCACATGTATATTATTGTAGTTCAGGGACTTTCTTTTGCGATGGCTTACCTCTGAGAAACTAGATTTTCAGTGGAAGCTACAATAAAACCAAATTTTCCCCAAAACTTAGCGTGGGATGGGAAATGATGGTATCTAGTTTTGTTCCAAGATTCCAGAAACTTTAGGAACAGCAGGCTTTAATTATCTCTAATTATTTTATCTGTTTCAAAATCACTTGGTTTAACCCACACCGATGCCAGAAACACGTGTGTAGCAATTTATCTTCGTGTAATATTAATTACATAATGAGAACAAATTAGAAAATAATTAAATAACTACTACAACATAATTTGGTATCCATGTGTTCGTATAGAATTTTTATATGTTTATTGACATTGTCTTTCCTTTTTTTGTTTGTATTGTATAGATTTATTATCGTAGTTGCAGGATATGACAGTTTGTATAAAATCTGATATACTCCACGCATATATATAATTAATCACTCAAAAAAAAAATTCCATATACATACAACATAATTTTGGACACTTTTAATGAAAAAGCGTTGCACAAAAATATGTTGAGATTTGAAACAGCTTCATAATCACGGTATTCCTTACATTTATATGATACTATGTTAGATACCTTACATGGCATGCCATTTATATACAGTTTTTACGATCAACAAAAAAATAAAAATCCATTGAAAACTGGCATAATTATTTTTATAGAATAGTGACATGTGCGACATTTATATAAACTACACAAGTAACTTTAAACGTCTAATACAACACCATCAGTTTGTCGTATGAATGAAGCTATCGCGATACTAATATTTCTAAGCAGATTTGCATTGAAAGTTTATCACCTCTTCTTATACTCAGTGTCACGTAATTATTGTATTTATAATATAAATTAAAAATTATTATAAAATTTTCGTTAATTTAACACAGTTCATGTTACAATTTTATGTATATTCCTCCGGTTAAAATCAATTGACATAACATTCGTGCAATAAACAAGTATAGATTTAATTAAATTGAAAAATACAATACCATAAAGTGGAAATACGGGTGTAGAAGAGTGTCGCGAGTAAGATTTTATGATAATATTATTTCATTGTTTAATTTACTCTCAAGCACTGTTTGATGTATAATATTCATCAAAACGTTTATGATTGAAAACTGTTTAAAATATAAACATTATAATAATATAATATAATTCAATATTAAGATTTCAAAAAATCATTAATGGTTGTTTAGATGGTTTACAGTAAGTATTTGTAATAGAATATATTTTGTCCTAGTAATAAGTGAGTAAATAAGAAAAACTAATTGATCTGAATAGTAATTATGGCATTATTACCCCAGTAGTTATTGTCAATGCTATTTGTTCGTACAAAGAAAAGAGCACAATTTTCCAAAACATACTCATATTATTAAAATACTACTCTAATTTTTGCCAGACTTTGTTTCGTATATCTGCATTATATACAAAAGAAAAAGAAATTGACATTCAGCAAAAAATATATACAACAAAAACTTAATAATAATAAACCATATATTCATGAACAGAAAGTAAAAAAACATGTGTTTTTAATATGATTAAAGTGTATTTGGAGATAATTTACGTTGTACGGACGTGTCCTGTTGGTGGGCTTGTAAAAGCATTTTTTGTTATAATGTCTCGTAATTTGTGAGTGTTTGTCTGGTACTATGAAAGTTGTAAACTAATATAGACATTACATAACCGTAGGAGTGTTTTCTCTTTGACAATTTAATAGACTGATTAAGTGTCATCATCCACGAAGTCAAATGAAAAATATGACCTAGAAAGTAAGTTTTTTTTTTATTTAAGCGACTAAATAAAGTTTTATTCTTTTAAATAATCAAACTAGTTTTATACAAAAAATAAAACACTTATTCAAATATAATATCACAATCATATTCATATACATACTCTCTTATACGCGTGATCTAAACTTTATTTTCTAAAACTTAAATTTTCAATATGGTTATGATATTATGAATAATGCTGAAAAAATAAATACATATATCACATTTATGATATGTACATGTAAATGAGCGTGGCCATAATTGTACTATTTGTAATTATTACAAAAAATATATTACTCGTATATTAATTTAATGTATATGTTAAGACATTTTTAGGAAGATATAATAATACTGTCAACTTTTTTAATTCTCAAAAACGTTCCGAACGTCAGTCAGTAATTTAACATGTAGATACCAATGTCGCACAATTATTTATTCTGGCATTTAAAATGTTGTGACCATTGTTTAAAATGTTACATTGGCCAAGAATTCAAAAGTGAAAGCAAGGGCACACTCGTCTAGAACTCGAGCCCTACGGGGCGGAGTACTCGTAAGTTTTATGTGACCTCACGCAACTTTACCTTATATGAAAGGGTACTCAACTGTTAATTGGTCTTAATTACGTTGAAAAATATAAAATGGTATTTATTTTATGGCGGTATCTATAATAAGATTATATTAATAGGATTTTTTAAAAATAATGATATACTCGTAGGTATTAATATTCATAAAAGCCTGCTTCCTATAATCTTAATTTTATTTCTCAATCTCGACTGCTTGCTGATTAGGGATTGCATATACGAAATTCGAATTTCTCGAACTTCGAAATTCGTTCTCATTAATAAACTCTTAATTTTGAATTCCGAAAATCTCATAGCGAATTCCGAATTATAAATATATTTGGTTTTCTCATCAAAAAAGTTTGCTGGATTGTAAAGATATTCTCTTTGTTGAGAAGTTGGAAAAAAAATGAAACCTATCGTCGACACAACAACTATGTGGAATAGTTAAGTGCGAATGCTTGAAAGAACAAGTTAAATTTATCGTCTAACATACGGTTTAGCTTAACTCAAAAAGCTTCAAATCACAGTTTAATTTTAAAAATTAAATCCGAAATGGAATTTTTTGAATAGAATGTCGCACGGGGAAAAATTTTAGAATCTGTATATTCATTTTTTTGATTCTACCAATGACCGTGGATTCCGAGCAAGCGTTCCCGATTGCAGGCAACTTTTATACAAAAGTTCGTATTAAGACTGGGGGACGTGGCTTAAAGTGACTTGTGCTTCCTCAAAACATACTTTAGGCAATTTAATTTAATGATATATTCAGTTAATGAAATTTCAATTTTTTATTTTCTATACACTATTAGTTTAATATGTTTTCTACAATAAATAATAATGAATTTATTGTTTGAAATAAGCTTTTTTCACTTTCAGTTTTGACTAAAAAATAATTTCAATAATATTTATATTCGTATTTCGAATTCCGTTTTTATATTTCGTCAAAATTTGCAATCCCTATTACGGATATAAACGTAATCATACATGATTTAACATAATTCACCGTATTTGTTATTTATGATAGGATTAACAGTAAAACATGCTAAATTCTCCTATTACCCGCACAATTTACTATCGTTCCGTTTACTAATAACAAACACGTAAAAATAACAATTTGTAAATAATAAATTTCAAATATTTTGTCAGTATAACCTCCATGCAGTACGTTCTTCTTCGAGTTAAACCAATTTTAACATGGCAAGACGTGTCATGATTTTAAAACGAGTTTTTGTACAGGTAGCTGTGCGTCAAATAAGCAATGAAAATGTACTGAAATGCCCTCCCTACCTGAGCGTCTGTCAAAAGTGAATGATCGTTTCGCTGTTAATGTGACAGGTGCCAAGTTATGAACCGAATTTAAATAAAAACAGCTGTTCTGTGTGAAAAATATTTTTAGATTTCGCACATCCACATTACAACATTGAATTTACATTATTAAATGGAAAAAATTGTAAGCCACCGTTTTTGATCTGATATGAATAATTAAAATATCTATGAGGAACCACCCTTATGCTCGTAGATATTTGCGGCGGTGGATTCTTCAAAAATATCATATTGATTTTTGCTAGATCACAACATAATTAAATTTATAATATTACCT
Organism: Rhyacophila sp. Rhy_31_5; assembly: GCA_036584685.1. Classification (NCBI taxonomy): domain Eukaryota; kingdom Metazoa; phylum Arthropoda; class Insecta; order Trichoptera; family Rhyacophilidae; genus Rhyacophila; species Rhyacophila sp. Rhy_31_5. Next base: position 9,640 of record JAPMAG010003602.1, read on the forward strand.
TGCGTATTAAAATAATCATATTAAATCAGACTCCCAAACTGATTTGTCGATCTCACGGTCAGACGACCAAGTTGTCAACCCACTGGGTGCACAGCCACAGAAGATAGGACGAAGAGGTAAACCACCAATCATCCATTCTTCTCAATTTTATTGTTTTTTACGTTCATGGTGATACCGTCCTGTGCGCTTCTGCTACAGACAGGTTTAAAATCATATATGTGTGGGGGGGGGTGGTTTTTAATTTGTGCAAGTATCTGGAAGGCAACTGCGCACAACCGCGATTGGGTTTAATTTAAGGTCAATGGTGAATTCTTAAAAATACATATATATCATATTCAACATTTATTTTGTACACTTCAAGTATTAACCATGCCAGATGAATTATTTCACAAGATAAGACATGCCACAATAGCTTTTAAACACTATTTATTTATAATTAAAGATATAAAGCTTTATTACTCACTATAATAACTTGTCAAAAATATTATGATTATTAATAATAAA
>JAPMAG010003603.1:0-10143 GCA_036584685.1 Rhyacophila sp. Rhy_31_5
GTGGCTCTTGATGGAGATACGTTGATGAATAAAGCCAATTTTGAACAAAAAAAAATCGCGTTTACTTTGTTAGGCCCGGGACTTTTTAGCCCATGTGTTATATTTTAAAAATATGCATTTTCTTCTTAGACAAGCTTTTGATTATATTAATATGAAATATATTGTTGTTTATAGAAAATTAAAAATGGTAGCTTGTCAAATTATAATTCAATAAATAAAACTTTTTTGCTTGATGTGTCTCCTTCGTTATGCTAGTGGATACGCCTAGCAATCGGTGGTCACGTGTTTAAGAACCAAAATTTTTCAAATGTTTATTTATTTGTATTGTATCCAGGACACGAACCCGAAACGATTGAGCAAATAACTAACAACAATAGTAAAAAAATGTTAAGAAAATCTTCATGCCGTGAAGATTACATATGCTCTATCTCGGAGCATCTATGGAATTTAAAAAAAACGTAATTAGGTAAAAAACCTCCGGGAGTTATTGTTTTCTTACAGTTTTAAATAAGTTATAACTTTTATATTATTTTACAGTTTTGTTATACTCCAAATTTTATCTTAAGTACTACAACCGTGTGTGTACAATGAAGATATTTATTTCTCACTAAGAAGGCAATAAACCACAAGACGCATTTAAAATTTAACTTACATGCCACAGTTGCCTTAGAAAATGTAGGATTGAATACTTTGAAGCGATAATAAATCACTAGATTGATAATAAAAATGCTTTAAACTCACTCCACTGGAAGTAAATGATACACTTACCCTGTAAAGGTTCTACAATATAAGCAGGCGGGCAAGGAATTTGCATACAGAATCATCCAAGTAAGGAAGTGACAATATGACGTAGCGTCAACGTTCACACTGTGTTAACATTTACTCGTATATATAATACGTGAATATAGGACAATATAATTCTATATATTTACAAATTTATGGACTAATTTAAACAAAAAAACAAATTAAATATGCGATATTTTCCAATTGTTGTTTTTCGTTTAAATATGTACCTTGAATGTTTTAATACTGTATAAACCCAACTATAAAGCAAGATTTTTGCTTAAACGTCAAAACAAAAATAAAATAGCTTTATATTTGAGTCCCAAATAAAGTAATACTAAATTCATTGTTTGCGATAATTTAATGAGTGCGTTCAATTACTGGCGCGTTGCAATTTTTTTTTGACCCTTTTTTATTTTATGATACGTTTTAAATATTTTTTCATCACAATTTTCACAATTATTATGGTACAGTGTTGATGAATGCATACTGTACAATAAAGACATTCCGGAGGTAAAAAAACGTTTTACCTTAATATTACTCAGATATTTTACTGAATAATTTTTGATATTTCTTTATATTAATGGTTATCATGTTACAATAAGAGTTACTCCATAATCAAGAAATACATCAATTTGAGGACTTAAAGTCAAACAAAGTTATCTACAAAAATGCGTTTATTTAATATGTAATAATGTTATTTTACGTTCTTGGCTGTCATAATTATAAAACAACGGAATGTCAATCTTCGTCTGTAAAGTTTAACGTTAATTAAATAAATTTTCCTTTGTTTAATATCAAATGACTGTATAAACTGTTAGCGTTCTTTTCACAAGAAAAATCAAATTATCACACAACAAGTCATAACATTTGAAATAAACATATTCTTTGTTGAATTCCAAGAAAATAAAAGATAATTTTTTTGGCTCTCCTGTAAAGTTGCACTGTTGTAGATAGCGCTGTTTGACTTAAGCCCTTGAATTAGTATTTAATTTTGACACAAAAACTTTAAAAAAATCATTTAAATATAATTATTGTTCCTTCAACTGCAAATATTACTTTAACTACAAATAACTAATAGTTGAGGAAAAACAAAAAAGGATTTAGAATACGAGAATATGTTACGAATGAAACTTGTAAATAACAAAATGCATATATCGGCATATTATTTAAACATTAAAGTTTAAATTAAGTTTTTAATTCTACTAAGTGTAATATAATTAAATATCTACAGAACAACAAAATCATGAATATACCGGTACGTGAACGTATTTTATCGTCATCGTTTTTACCACCAAACTTTCAAACAGACTGTGTGTGTAATGTGTATTGATTAAATAGAGCCGTAATTGAGACTATTTCTGCTATTCCATGTTTGCTTTTATATTTTCCTACTTAAAATCAGATTAAACTTTTAATAAAGCATTGAATTCAGTTGTTCAATATTACAGCATTAAAAGTATTGTGGTACACTATCTTTTCAAGCACACTTAACAATAGTCTCAAAAAAAGAATTCCAAAATTATTTTCACTCATTGCAGGGATTTTCAATCACTCTCTTTAAAATATTTAATTGATTTCCTTCTTTACTAATTCGATATCATTTTCAATAAAATATATATTCTATTTTTATCTCTAATAGTAATTTTTGCCACCATACATTATGATGTAAAGTATGCATGGTGACGATTTTACGATGACAGTAATACTCTTTTTTTTTTAGTTTTCAAAAAATATTATCATGTTGTTTTTTTCCGTTAAACTATATGTTTATATTCGTTTCAAAACATATCATACTGATCTTAACATTTTGATGATTTATTTGACATATATTTTATATGAGAAATAATTTTCAGTTATTACCTCAACCAATTTGGTCCATGTCTTGGTTTCAAGTAAATGCACATGAAAAAACCTGTGCAACTTAGTGCTAGCCAACTATGGTATTTAAGCCCTAGGTTCTCAACTCACGACCCGAGTGTGCTATCCACTCACCTATAAACGTAACAAACACCCTGTTTTTTAATTTTTGCGATAGGATTTTGCATGTAAATGTGAATTATTTAGGAAGAGTATAAGCCTAAGGCCTTCTATCGTACACTTTCTAGTGCAGCTACTCTAATAATTTAAGTCTCATATTAAAACTAACAGAAAATATTTATTTTACTACAGTATTTTATCGTAAAATATTTTTTATATCATTGGTCCGTAGGTTTCAATAGACATTTCATCAACTGATCAAGGTAAATAATAGTGAAAATATTAACACGCAAGCATTAATAGGTTATGTTTTGGAGTACTACACTTGCCAACGTATTTGTATATTGTCTTATAAGCAAGCATCTTGGATGAAAAAAAGCGATAAGAAAATATATGGATTTAAAGTACGTTTGAAATTTTAAAATAATATCATAATTAAATTGAAACAATTATAAAATTTTCTGTTTGGTTAATATTTAGTTAATTTAGAAAAAAAAATAAACATCTGTTTGAAGAAAGCCACGTATGCACTAGATATTTTCTCCTTTCGAATAAATTATGTAGCAAATTTTTTTGTGGCTCACACATAAATAACCGTAAACAATCAAATATTCATTCAAAAGTGAAATACGTTAAATTATAAATACTTAGCGATAGTCGGCAATGTCTGAAACAAAACGATTATAAGTATATTGGCCAGACCCTAATTTAGATTAGTCCGAAACGGTGTCGCACGACTGACCTCAAATGAAATTTGGCCCAGGGGGAGATTAGTGAGAATTTATTGATAAATATCCTGTACTACACTTTGGGTCATGAAATTGTAAATCTTGTCCACACTGCCTGTATATGAACGAGTGGATGCGTACGTATTAAAATTATTCAAATGGCCTCTAATAATAGTTGTTATCCAATTTACACACCCTACTCTATCAAAACTATTACCATGTACTTCATTATTTTACTCTATATCTCATCACTTAGCAATTCATTATCAGCAGACTGTACTAGTTCATTTACAGAACAAGTCTCCTTATACTTTTATAGTATTTTTAAACCATTTCACTACCTAATTTTTCATATCGATCGTGTTTAGGCAAAAAAAAAACCCCACAAAGCAAATTTTACAGAAGGGGAAAAAAACCTTTTTAAATGATTTTTAGTCAAAGTCACATTAACAGAAACGTAAAGTACATTATGACTGATAAATTATTATTTTATTTTCCTGGTCTGATAATTAAACAAATTATTTTAAAAAATCATTTAAATTGAAGGTTAATATTTTTTCCACAGAAACTTAGTGGGTCGTTCTTTTTTCAAAAAATGAAAGCAAAATTTTGATAATATTATAATTCAGCATTTTAGGCTAAATTCCTATTTATTTAACGTGTATTTAGTTGTAAACATTGTGATTATAAAATAAAGGCACTTTTGTATAAACAGGGTCGATATACATATTATACTACTTATCACGGTCTTTAAACTTAAATTATATAAAAATAAATATGTATAGCTAAAAATGTATTAAATTGGGTCACCTTTGGAGAAACAAATATATGTACTAAACTATTACTTTACATTTTATATTAAGATATAGGCTTATTATAGATATAGGCTTACCGCCAAAGATTGACAGTAAATAGAACTAATAAAAACAAAAAATAAATAGTGTAATAATTATTTATACGCCATATACTACAGTTTTTTCTTTTCATATTAAATAATAAAGAAAATGATTTTTTAATTTTCTTTTCTCTCAATCATTGATTGAAAACCGTTATTGTAAAAAAATAATGCAGTTTTTTACTTATTACTGCAAGTGTATTTTTTAATATCAACACCTTTTTTCGTATGTTACAACATTTCAATTGATAAAAGCGATTAATTATTTCAAAATCAGCGGTCATATGTCTAACAAACATATTATAAAGTACTAGTTTAGTGATACTACCGTTTTATATATGATTTAGTTAAAATAAGAAGCAATTGTATATCGACCCTGTTTAGGTAAAAGTGCTTTAATTTGGCAATCACAATATACACAACTAAATACACGTTCTGTCAAAAGAAATTAAGCTGTTACTATCAATTTTAATGATTTTTCTTTTAATAACTTTTTTAAATATCAGATCAGAAAAATAAAACACAAATTTATTAGTCATCGTGTACTTCAAGTTTGTGTTAATGTGACTAACTAAAAATCTTTAAAAAAGTTTTTTGTGCCTCCTTTAAAAAATGTTCTGTGAGAGTTACTTCTTTTTGCCTCAACACGGTCAATATCATATCGAACTATCAAATATGCCATCTCAGACCACGAGTAGCTTGTATAATATTTTTTGCAATCTCGCAATGAGTTGGAAAGCAATGGTTGACAGTAACACTTTACCATACGTATTGGCTACCTCATCTAAATATAAATATACTTTTCTGTCTTCAATCGACATTTTAAATACATGCCTCTATAATACATCAAACATTTAAATGCTGCGTATTTGATATGCAATTCGGTTACTCAACATAGAATACGTAAATACTCAACATGTGTGAAAATAAAATGAAAATCTATTTTTGTTGACCAATAGATCCTTTCAGTATAAAACTTTTATTAAAATATAATACAATGTTGGGTACATGCAACTATTATCATTTTAAATCAAACTTTAATCTCAATGTTGTCTGCATTCCAGCTGTTTACTACGATAAAAGATAAGTTTGGCCGCTACTTTTTATATGGTCCACTGTCGTTAAAATTGTATGCATTCTGTAGTCCGCAATCATTTAATATGTATTTATTAAGTTGATTTTTTTGTAATTATAACTCAATATACTAAGCAAATATAATGTAAACAGTGTTATTCTTACAAACTTAGATATCTTATATACATTTTTTCGTGTGTATTGATATTTAAAAAAAATACAAGAAATGCAAGGCAGGGAAAAAATGTATATTTTTGGACATTTTTTACCAGTAAAATAGATATTATCTAAGAAATATAAGAGTACATGACGTACGTTAAATTACACTAGTTTTTTAAGGATCCTAAATAATGAAAAAAAACATTTGTTGAATATTCATTTTTATAATATTTTTTCTTCACTCCCACATAAAAAATACTCTTTTACAGTAAATTATAATTTTCAAGAGATTTATCTTTTTTACGAGTTGTTTCCTTTGTCTTTATAACAATTTTAAACCGTTTTCTATTTCATGATTTAAGACAGTAATCAATGAGTGGTATACTGAATGAATACCTTTTCACTAATTTTCTGATTCTTTCGCTTTAAAGCTTTGCATTGTCACTTAAGCTTTTATTTTTTAGTTTATATATCCATGTCATTTTATAACTGCCTTGTTACGTAGCATAACATGTTTAATATTTATTATTTAGACCTGTTTAATGAATATGATGAATAAATATCAACTTTTAATATTAAATCTTTAAGAGACATGCTGTTCTATGAACATGATTTTAATTGCCAAATAAATAAATAAAACAATATAAAGCAGATTCAGCAGTCAATTAACTACATATATACATCTTAAGATACGTTCAAATTTAACATTTACAATCCAGAGTAAATTTTCAAATAGGTAAAGTGCGCTTTTACGTCTGCGAGAATTCACAGTAGACATCTGGGGTCATAAATACATTCAAGTTATAAGTGGATATTCCGTTTGATTTATATGCTATCAGTCGTTTGAATCTCAAAACTAATATCGTGAAAGCAGGTTCGCATAAATGTAATAGCTTAAAACTTTCGCCAACCACTATTAATTAAATTTTCCCGCAAATGGAAGGAAACTCGGTATAATTGAGGCATAAAACCTGACATGTCTCAACTGGTAACATGCAATACCTTCTAACACTCGTCACACAAAAAATAAAATGAAGTCTCTTATATCTTCTTCGAATGAGAAATATAAATTTTTAGTAACGTTTTTTGAATTTTATAATATTCTAAGATTTTTCTCGTAATATTTAAACAAACAGAGAATTACATTGTATGAATTATGTGCTATAGGAGCTATTGCACCTCTACAAAAGCACATCGTATTTCCTTTGATGCGACACGTTTCATACAAAGTCTATATATAATACAAACATAAGATGGGTTCAATTTCTCGTTTCAATAATAATAAAAATATATTGTAAGCTTTTTTCATCAACTACAACATTTATAAAAGGAAATATTATACTACCTTTATGGCGGTTATAGAGTCACACATTTGTTATTACGAGTATAAAGGAAACATAATTAAATATATTAATCACTTATATTTCGTTCCTCTTGAAATATACTCATACAATTGCTTTAACATGTTCCCTATCAAAATGTTCTATAAATATGTTATTGTGTGTAGAATCTTTATTTTCACATCGATGAGACAACACGTCAAGCTGAAATGGCAATTGCAGTCACTATAACTATTGCTACATCGTTCCATATCAGTATTTTGGCATCGTAATTACTTATTTCTTGGTATAAAAAAAATATTATTGCACTTGTTTTAATTTTATTCATGTTATGAACATGGATTATTTACTTTTCATTTGCAATATATTTTTCATAACAATATAATGCATTTCTTTTGAATCCCAAAAATGAAATTTTATGATTTAAAAAAAATATACATGAAGATTCTTTTTTTATTTACAATTCACAAGTAAACACACACACATAAATATGTGCGATCCAGTTAAAGCAAAAAGGTTTAACCCTCAGTTTTTTGAAAAGTGCTTTTGTTCAAGAATCACAATGTACATACATTTAGTTATGTCAAAATGAATTAAGCTGAAGTTTGCTGTTAGCTAAGTTTATATGGAAAAAAACATTTAATTTCAATTTTAATGATTTTCCTTTAATTACTTTACTTACTATCAGATCAGGAAAATAAAATTCCAATTTATTGGTCATCGTGCACATAAAGTTTATGGTAATGTGACTTTGACTAAAAAAATATTAAAACACATTTTTGTGCGTCAATTGAGTTAATCCCTCTTGCCTAAATATGATCAATACATATATATATATAAATCTCCCACTATTATTAATATTATTTTTCATATGTGTTGATTTTTCTGTTGATCACTTTTACTCTTTTTATTGATTTACAGGTCGCATTTTTTGTTAATCCAGGCGTATGAAACAAAAGTAAATTTTTGTGTACGAGTATGAATGTCAACCTTAAAATAGAAGAGACTGATTTAAGATTTAACATATTATCGAAGAACAAATTTTGTGAATTCTCTCCTTTGAACTCAACCTGAGTAAATTTATACAACGCTTTATTGGTTGCTATGTAATTACATATTGTACATATATTTGTAGGGAAGTTTTTTCATTTATAAAAATACTTTAAATTATCAGAGATTCTCAATCATTGACTTTGATGAAAGAAGACTTTTTCTTAATAGTAACACAGAGGTAAGGATTGATTTATTTTATTCAATTATTATATTTTTGTGCCAAAACCGTATGAAGATAAATCAAAATTATTTTTAATTATCTCAAGTTTTCGCGATAACCATTTTGCTACCTAATATTTTTCCAGAACTTCTATAATATTTTTTTTTATTTCGAATGTATTTTTATTCCTTGAGCTAAGTGAAATACATTTTTTGCGTAAAAACGTTCTTTGATATTAAAGTATATTTGTCGTTACCATCTGTTCCTAAAAATTGGATTATATATATTATTTACAATATAAATGTATTGCATGTATTTGCATAATAATAAGATTTTATTATTGATTAACAAAACGGTGAAATTGTTTATTATAAATATGTGTAAAAATAATCACGTCGAAAATTATCTGCACTTCGTTATATTAAATGTTACGCAATGTTTTATTAGCGGTCTCAAGATCACTGTTTCTCAAGTGTCTACTGTACAGGTGCAAACTTGTTACGTCAGTTAACTTATAACTGTAGTTCGAGAAAAATAACTGCAGTATTTATAATTTTATAAAACCAAATCATTGTACAGAATCACTTTTCATTTTGGGATATCTGAGTGTACTATAGTAGTTCACTTCATAAACACGTTGTTACGCCCATACTCGTACTCATACGAACGGGCACTTGGCAGTACGTTTGCTCTCGCAGGTATGCGATTTCTACATTTAAAAATGCATCAGTGTATTCACAGTCGCGTCGTCTATATAAATTATGTATGCAGGTGATCGGGCGATTATAAATTATCAGTTCTGTACTCTTTATTTTGATGATCTAGCTTGCGATATGTGACAACTAGTGTGGTATTGATTTTTTAAAAATTCATAGTAAATTTGAAATCTGGCTATTCTTTAATATCCATTATTTTTAACATAGTTTAAATATGAAGGTATCAAGACAGAATATCTTTGAAAAACTGGACATACAATTGTAAAACTAACTCAAACCAATTTAATAAATTAATTAGTAATTATATTTGCCAATCTACAGGAAATACACAGAAATTTATTACACGTGATTTTCAAAAAAATTCGGTTACACTCACTTGTATGAGTATTAACATGAAGTTGCTTTTTACATACTTAACCACCCGTGACCTCAGTGTTTGACTTTTTTGATGTTGATTGTCTACGAGTATTACAATAAAGTTTTATTTCTTTTCAAACCATAAAATACATTTTCGCAACATAGAAAAAATCATCGCTTTTTTGTGTAGCCGTTTACTCGTTTCCGAAAAACTTCTATGGTAAGTCAATTAAAAACGTATTCTTCTACCTACCCACTTTAAATAATGTTTATCGCATACGACGCCAAGATTCCGAAAGCGAATTAAATCGACCAAATTAATCACTCCAAAATGAAGCCCGGGTAACAAACTTGACAAGCTATTTTTTCTAGATACGTTTATAGAAGCAGCAAAGAAAACATTACGCCATTAGCAGTGTACAAGTTAGGCAAATAGCCTTAAAAGCCTTAACTCTTTGTGACCGGAGCCTTGGCTGCTTGGCACCATTTATATGCTTTTCTGATTATTATCGGGTTTATATATTAATGAGCTGGCGTCTATCATTTTATGATGAATGAACTATTTCTTTAAAACCAAAATTTACCTATATATTTTCAGTGATGTATTGATATCCTGAATAAAAATATGAAGTTTTTTTAACTATTTTTTTTCCATATATGTAATTTTTAACACATACTTTGTACAATTATGAACACGATGATCAACTTTTTGCATACTCTACGTGCTATTCCTCATAAACATAATAAATGATGACTTTACACCTCTCTAAACCTTTTTTTCTATAATAATATATTTACTGATTTGATTTTATGTATTAAAGTGTTTCCGGTGAGTTAAATTTTATGTATTATAGAGTACGTAGTTTTATGGTTTTGAGTATTTGAATTGGATTCGATC
>JAPMAG010003613.1:0-10139 GCA_036584685.1 Rhyacophila sp. Rhy_31_5
TTTTTGGCTTAATTCTTTTTGACAGAACGTGTATTTAGTTGTGTACATTGTAATTTTCAAATAAAACACTTAAAAACTGAGGATTACGCCCTTTTACCTAAACAGGGTCAAAATGAAATCTATTAAATTAATAACTTGAGTAAAGGTGAAAAATTCTTTCATGCTGAAACGTCATATGTACTTATTAAAATGCGATAAAACCTGATCTCTTTATATATAATCTGCGGCATAGTTACAAATTTAAAGCCTTCATACAAAAACTACAGAAAAGTCTTTTTATGCAGTAGCCATAGATTTTCACTATTGAGAATCGTATGTATTATTCTAACTTAACTGAACTGCGGGCCATAAATAATTTTATAACTGTACGAAATGGCTAAGAAAGAGGTAGGTTTCCCATACAATGCTAATGTAGTATGTAGGTTATTATTTAGATAGCTTTTATAATGGTTAATATACATGTATTACAATTTTATTTATCTATTCCCAAAGATCAGTGTGTGTGTGACTTTTTTATGACTTCATAAGGTGCCATAGATTATTATTCTATGACAGAACTATAACTTGAGGACCTAAAATCAAACAATGTCATCTTTTAAAATGCGTTTTTTTATTATTTGTGATAATGTTATTTTACGTTTTTGACAAAATAATTGTCAAGCAACGGTATGTCAATCTTTTCCAAATTCTTTTTTAATCGCCTGTTGTTAATGTTGCCTTTGTTTAATATCAAAAGACTGTATAAGATGTTAGCGTTTTTGTCACAAAAAAATCAAATTATCCAAAAACAATAAATTATAGCATTTAAACATTAGGTTTTAAATAAACATCTTCATTGTTGAGTTCCAAGAAACTATAAAAAAACGTTTTTCGGGTCTCCTGTAAAGTTACACTTTTGTAGATAGCGTTGTTTAATTTTAAGTTCTCGAATTTTATGAGCATTGACTGATTAATTTGAGTTTACAAATAAAGAGTATACAATCGTTATTGAATGATTTATTAATATTTACTCTGAAATATGAAATTTGATTGGACTTAATTCCTCACCTCGGGTTATTTTAGAGTTCTCTGTAGCTTATATAAAATACTCGTAAATTTTTAACATAGGTAAGTTTCTATGAAATATATCGTGTATGGCGTATCTTATTTTGGTAATGAAGGCTACAAAAATGTGAATTCAAAGATAACGTTATTGCGAAATGATGGGTTCCTCAATAAATTAAACAAAGCACATTTTTTCTGAATACACGGTTGTTTTTCCAACATTTCTCTGTTTCGTGACGCATTATCTAAGGAAATATTCTAATGATCCACTTTTGGTGATTATTAATTAAAGCAAAATTTTATCGTGTATAAATACTGTGCTTTCATATTATTGTCATATTTATACTGTATAAATCAGTTTTGATTTGTGTACCAAAAACAAATTTTACAATGGCCAAGGTAATTAATAATATTTTTCTATTGACAAGTGTAACTTTTAACAGTTAATTATCTTAATATGTGTTATTACTGAATTATTTAATAATATCATGTGATTAATTATTTCGTTATATCATAATTATACTACCATACATAATATAATGACTATACTTAAAAATATATCATTCAAAACGCGTAATAAAATAGAAACAATCTTTTATGTCATTAAATAAAAAAAGGATTTAAAATAAACATATTTTTCTTTATTCGTTACCTAATCTGGTGATTGCTTTTGACTTTTTATTGTGAGTATTTTTGCACACGCAACAAAATTGTAAAACTAATTTTTTTTTTCAGTTTTTAACATTATTTTTTCTGATGGTGGCATTGTTTGGTTTCATCAAATCCGCAGGTATGTTTAAATAGAAATAAAACGTTTTTACAATTTAAAAATTATTATATCGAGCGTGTTTAAGTTAAAAGGAGTAACGCTCAAAGAAAAAAATTCATAGGCACAAAAAGTGTTTTAATGATTTTTAGCCAAAGTTACATTAACACAAATTTAAAATGCATGATGATCAATAAATTGGCGTTTTACTCCTGATCTGATTAATAAAAAACTAATTAAAGAAAAATCGTTGAATTTGAGTGTTAATACTTTTTTCCGTTCTTACACAAACTTAGTAGATTGTTCGTTTTTTAGAATCTAAAGCTGAATTTCGATAAAAATTCAATATTTTTGGGTTAATTCCTGTTGACAGAACGTGTAATTAATAATAACAGTGATTTAAAAAAACACTTTTCAAAAAACTGAGGGTTAAGCCCTTTTGCCCAAGAGTCGATATAATATATTCACTTATCAATTACGTTATGACTTATAATGCTTACCTGAATCTAATGAGTACATATTTTGTGTAGTATTTATAAGATATGAACCTTATTGGAAAACAATTTGTAATAATATAATATATTTTGAAGCCACATCAAAAACACATAATGACGCTCAAAACTTGTGTATGGATAATTATTTAATATAAAGGTTTTAAAAATATATTTAAAAAAAAAATATGAATAGGTTAAAAAAGTTCGTTTTGTGTTTGTTTAAAAATCAATACAAAGAAAACTAATGTGATGCACTACCTTGCTTGTCCCAGTCCAAATTTCTTCATCACTACGAGAGTGTCGAGTGTTCAAAATTTTAGTTACACGAGTGTGTATTTCATGGAAGGTTGCGTAAAATAACTTGCTATAGAAATATGATTTATTCGAGTGATTTTAAGCTCTGTGCAACTTTTCTTAGGCCCATGCCAACTATTTTACACTTGCATTTTGATAGTGCTATTCTACCTTAATGATAGTAAACTTTAGAAATAATCGATTACTAATCTCCAAAAACATATGCATGTTGTAAAATAATCATGAAAAGATGGTGGTACAACTATTGACAAATATCCAATATGATGATAATACAATATATCAAGCAGCCCTAAATCTCATCCAAAACGGAGATGAGATGTTGACCTACTTACTAAAGTGCCCGAATCACATCTCAATCTCAACTGGACATGCTTCTTTAAGCCAATTTAATTCCTTTGTCCTATGACGCTGTTAAATACCGTCTACAGAAAGAATTTGAGGAGTTTTAGAATGGTGACAATTATCATGTATATACATAATTATATATATTATAATTATGCTAAAATGCAAGAATGGTCAGTGACGAAAATGTATACCAACAACATGTGGTACCTACATGGTCCGGTTAAGGGCCGCGACATGGTGGAAGAAGACGAAATAAAGATATTTTCTACATCTCTTAAAAAATATAAACTCCTGGTATACCTTCTCTAAGAAATGAGCGAGGTATTTCCAAAGTGAATTTATTCCACTTCAAGAAATTTTTGGCAAATGCCAATTACTTGTAACAGTTTACCGTGTTAATATTTCATATTTATTTGTTATATTCATATGTAGTGTAAAATACAATTTGCGAAATAGATAACAAAAAAATATGTAATATCGACATCGTAAACAGTTATTTGGCATTTGTCACAAATATTTTGAAGTGAAATAAGTTTACTTTCGAAATACCCCCGTGAAATAAAACACTTCAAATGAATGATTTTTGTTTTTAAGTTTTTTTTGTACAGAAAATGTCAAATTTTGCATTATATATTATTTAGTAGTTTTTGAAAAAAACTTAAAAAAAAAACCACAGACCTTCAAATTTATTGTTTTATAAGCATTGACTGAGATATCGTATATTTTTAAATATTTGTGAGTTTAATATCAAATGAAAATATTGCATTATGTGATCTTATCTTGATTAAAAATAATATTTTATTCTTTTTTTTTAATCAAATCCACTCCACAATGTGAAGATTGTTTTGACAGCTTTTTACGAGTAAAAATTGTCAATTATTGGCTCAATCGTTTTGGATTCGTGTCCCGGCTACAATACAAATGAATAAACGTTTGAAAAATGTTGTAACCCTGAACCCGAAATTTTCGAGATTAACAAGACGAATTTTTTTATACCAATAAGTATAAAATATTGAGCCTTTGAGTTTAGTAGACAAAATAAATATTTTAATAAAGTTAACAATATTGTTTCATTCAATTTTCAGCCATCACCAACGACGATTTAGTTCCAGCAGAAACGGCTTGGTCCGGTGGCTGGAATGGTCATCATCATAACTGGTATGAGAAACATGACCCCCACGATCCCCATCACCCCCACGATTCCCATCACCCCCATGACCCTCACGACCCTCACCATAGTTGGTGATAATCAGATTTAAATCAAAACAGTGTATATATCAGTGCTCATATGATTCATGACTATTGTATATTTATTTCAAATAAAGATCAAATAAAAATATTGTAAAACTACTTATTGTCTTGTTATTGTAATCAAGAATATTATAAAACATATATTAAATATTATTTTAATATCAAGTAAAAATTCTAATCAGCCATGAATTGTTCATAATAGTATCTTCATAAATTATAATTTCCTTTTTTCTTTAAGCCATATCCGTTCCGAAACGAATCGTATAGATTTCCACAATGTGAAAATTGTTTTGATAGTTTTTTTATGGGTAATAATTGTCAATTCAACCGTTTCGAGTCCGTGTCCTGGCTACAAATTTTTTGATTTTTTTTACAACTACCACGAGTCTTAAACCTGTGACCCCCGCTTGCATGGCGTACGCGCTAGTCACTAGCCTAACGAGGAAAAAACTGTATATTGCACCTTCAAAATAAATAAATCATTATATCGTATTTCAATCTGTTTTTTTTTTTAAACTTTATGAGTATATTAGATAGTTCAATGCATTCATAATATGAAGATATAAAAAAAATTTAAGTAAGTAAAAAATAAATAAAATAATACAACAGTAGCTAATACAATACTGGTAAGTACAGTAAAGTACACAAAAATTATATTATAAATTATAAAAAAAGTGTATTATATTTGAAAAAGTCTAACGATTCTAATAAATTCCATTATACAAAATTAATTCAAAGAATGAACATATTTTGCTTAAGCTCAAACTCACTCAGGTGGAAATATCAGTAACTGAGACAACTATTTTGTACAGAATCATTGCTCTGTGTGTTGGTGCAATTACTGGCAGGTTAGTTCTACCCTTGGAATGAAAAAAACTGATGTTCTCGATTTTTAGGTAGTTATCGAGCACATAGATAAATATCGCCCTCGTGGGTGAGTAGATAGGCATCCAACTCACGAGCCGAGGGTCACGGGTTCAAAATCCATGCTAATCGCAATTTTTTACAAATATTTATTCATTTGTATTGTAGCCAGGATATGAACCCAAAATTGTTGAGCTAATTATTAGCTATTATTACTTGTAAAAAAAAAGCGATCTCCACATTGTGGGGATCTATATGCTTTGCTTCAGGGCGAAGATGGCTAAAAAAAGATATTAATCTTACCCAGAATGTCAGAGTTCTCATCGAAACCAGGCATTATTCGAAAAAAATTAAGTAAGTTTTATTAATCAAGTAAGAACTAAGTAAGACTCGTTCCAAATATATATATTTTTATACTAATATATATATAAATAGAGACCATTTTTATTCTGGAGAGCTATATTTACTTATTTATTATCTACAAATGCCGTTTCAAATATATAGCAAACATAAAAATCATGTAGACCATTATAATTTTGTCAAAAAAGATAAGCTCTTAGATAAAAGTTCTGTTATGCAAACGGATCTTACAATTGTAGAGAATGATATAAATCAATGTCCGTCAAATTGCAGGCTACAAACTTGTAAGTTATATGGTTTCACATAATTATATGTTCTGTAGCTTTTACAAAAGAATCTAAAAAGCCACACGTTGCCTTAGCGTAAATTATCCACTCTTACTCTATAACCAAGTTTGATGGGTGATTGGAAAAAAATCCTTTTGAAAACATCTACAATTCGATGAATTCTAAATCTATAAATCACCTACATTTACAAGGGCTGTGAAGTTAGTTCAAAATTTACTGACTCCGACTCCAACTCCACAGAACTGAAATTTACAGAAACCTATTTGTGGTCTACGAGAAAAAACCTTTTTAAAAATATATTTTACGGCCAATCGACATTAAAACTAGGTAATTTACTATTAAAATATTTTTGAAAATAGTTTCAAAATTAATATTTTTACTATTTATTGAAAGATGACTTATAACAAAATTTAAAAAAATTATATATTTAACAATTTTATCCAAGTCTCGACAAAAACAGCATTTAGTTTGTCATACTTAAAGACGGGGTGTTGCAAAAACTACACGTTTCTCTTGTCAAGTAATATTTGCGTCAATTACCAAGATTAGCTGTAAATTATTTAAATAATTTATCATTTCATCAAATTTATATTAAAGCATATGTCTAACACGTATTTTTTCCAACTTTGTTTTGATAATGTTTTATCAATTTTTCTACACAATGAGTTATTAGAAAGGAGTTATGAATGAAAAATTAAGCATACTATGTGACTAGTTACAAAAAAGAATTTGAATAAACAAAATAAACAAAAATACCTTCATTGTAAAATATAATTTTCGTATTTTTACTTAAGGTCGGCTACCTTTCCATTTGGCGATGCATTGTTATCTGCAATAGCCCTCCTTATCAAAATATGCACTAGTATATAGATATATTAGTACAGACTTGGGTAAATGGCGGCATGTGGGCTGGATCCGGCTTATGCTGAAATTCTATCTTGCTTACGCAGCATTCTATATATTACGTAAAAAAAAGTTAGAGACAAATATATATTTTCAGTTGGTTTTGTGATCGTGTCCTGTCAAGTATTCATTTTTTTCTTTGAATTGCACAGGTTTTGAGGACCCACCGTTAATCCATCAGTACATGCAACCACACTTATGCTCAGTCATCTTCCTACCACTTTCTCGAATAAATGTTTTTTTCCCTCATATATGACTTAAAACATCCTCGTAACGTAGCTTGTAGAGACGGTATCGCCATGCACCTGAGTGAAAAAACTAAGTT
The DNA here is from genome assembly GCA_036584685.1 of Rhyacophila sp. Rhy_31_5. Taxonomy (NCBI): domain Eukaryota; kingdom Metazoa; phylum Arthropoda; class Insecta; order Trichoptera; family Rhyacophilidae; genus Rhyacophila; species Rhyacophila sp. Rhy_31_5. The sequence goes on from JAPMAG010003613.1 coordinate 6,955, forward strand.
AAAATAGGAAATAAATAAAAAAAAACAGTTCTTTAAATGCACAATAATTACACGTTTTGGTTTAAAATTATTGCTTTTAAAAATTGTAATGTGGCGTATTGTTAAATTTTCATTCGGAATGTTGTCTGCGGTCAAAATTTTATTCACAATGTGGCCCAATAGCCAAAAGATTTTTCCACTCCTGTATTAGAATGTTGACTTCACTTTTAAGTTGCAATCCTTGAATGTTAAAAATTAAATTTCTTGAAGTATAAGCAGTATAGATACATAGTACGTATACCGTGATGAAAATCGCGTATCATATACTGTCTTTAATTTCACGAAATAGACATTGTCACCCTCGATGGGGGTCGTCCATAAACCACGTAATGTTCTTGAGGGTTAGGGAGGGGTGTCCACCAACGTCTATATGCGTTACAAGGGGAGAGGGTGGGTTATTTTTTATTTTCACGTCACACTTTACCCTCTCAAAAAGTGGACAGGAGCTGTGATTTTTTAAGCAAAAATATAATCTAAATATAGGTATATTGAATATATACTTTTAAATGACTTCAACTTCAATGACTATATCATAGTCAAATCTATTTATATTTTATATTTCAAATAATCCAACATATCCATACTTGTCCAGCAAACTACGTTGTGCGTACTAAGGTGCGAGTTAACTCGCTTCTGACACTTAATTGGTTAAAAAATTTAGTACCTTTTGAGAGGAGGGAAGGGGGTCAAGTTGAACGTCTGTGAAGCGAGAATCAAAGGCTCAAAGCCCGTGTTGGCCGCAAGATGTTGAAAATGTTTATTCATTTGTATTGTACGGACACGAACCCAAAACGGTCGAGCTAATAATTAATAATTATTACCTATAAAAAATAAACCTTAAGAAAATCTTCACACCATGAAGGTCTCATCTGTTTCATTTCGTAGCGTACATAAAAATTATAAAAAGTATAGACATTTCCCGAGAGATTGACACTATAGAAGATTGGTAATATAACTTTCAACTGGATTTCTTTTCATATATTTAATTCATAAAGTCCAATAATGTGTCTCGACTACCTGAATATTCTCGCTTTCATTACATTAACTACGAGTATTATATTAAAGGGCCAAGTTGTTCGAGCAGTTCCGTTTTGGTGCAAATGCAAAATTATTTATTAACTATGCTCGCATGATCATTTTTTTTCTCCGTCAGGCCCAAATTTTCTCAAATATTTATAATTGTATGTGTAAATTACTTGCAAACCCTAATTTCTTGACAAATTATTTGAGTTGAATTCACTATTTATCAAAAAGGAAATATCGCGAAATTATTCTGATTCAAGTATCATAACTTGTATAAAAAGCATATTTTTCGTATTAGGTACTTTCTTTATAAAGTATACAGAAACATTTACAAACCTTATTATAATAAGTGATGTTTGATCGAAACTTTTCTAAAATTCACTTTTGTTTAAATATTAACGAAAAAATATATCGACAATTCTCGCACAGGCAAAGTAGTTTTAATGTGTTTATTTTAGAGAATAAATATTGAGAAACAACACAAATAAGTGAATCATACGATTACAGTACTTATGTTATACAGGTTTCTATCAAAAGTTTAGAATTGATTTCTTTTAAAACGATAATTTTTATCAGCGCATCCGACGATCAATCAAAAGAATTTTTTGATTCATAATGCAGAAAAAATAATGCTTTTTTAAAATTGAAAGACATTAATATAAGAAATTAGAATACCATTTATAAAAACAAATAATCTATTAATTTTAAATACTGTGAATCAATAGTATGAACTATTTTAGACTGAAAATAGCTACAATATTGTTAAAAAAAAATTATATACGTCTGTTACAACATTTTTACCTAATATTGTAACATACAAAACAGGTCTTGATTTTTAACATTTTCAATGGAGAATACATAATATTGTGTTAGTATTTCAATGAAAAGAATTTATACAAAGATTGCCAGTAAATTAAAAATATGACGGCAATTGTAGTTTTATTATTATTAATAATTTTTTAATATTATTAATAGCGATATAATTTGAAAAGATTTAAAAACAAAATATATTCATGTGGATAAAACATGTCTTTTCAAAAAATAATGTATGTGAAAAGTTTTTCGTTTTAATATTATAACTGTTTTGATTAGGTTAGTGAGTTGTCAAAATTTTGTTAATATACTCGTATATCAGTTTTTAAATTTACGTAAAAAACTAAAAATAGTTCAACTAATTTAGTATTAAAAAGTTGTTTCAGTTGAACTAAACTAACAATAAAAAATTAGTCATTTTAGGTATTGTTTTGTGTATAAAAGCAAATAATTGTTATTATATTTTTTACGCTAGATATAACAGTATGCGGTGATATTTTATCAGATATAAAAATACAATTATGTCATTATTTATCCTGTGTTGTACAGATTTTAAAATACTTCAGTGTGTACATGATACTGAGTGTATTCTAAAAGAAAATTTTTTACTTACCCTCTTTTTCCAATCATTAACTAAATTAAAAATTTATTTTAGTACGTTAGTATGTTTTGGGTCTTAAATGAACAATAAAATGACACTTAAATAATAATTCAAAATAATTCTATAATAAAAATATGAAAAATATCAGTAATTAAAAATAATAAATAATCATTTTTACTACAAATTTTTTTCCAACTTCTAATATATTTTGTCACTTGTCTTTCGATTCACCTTTAAACTGAACTTGTACTTGTAAATATTGGAAAAACACTTGACCTTAATAATTTATTTCGATTATTCATTTTTGTGTTTTTCATCATTAAAGTTGAATTAAAATTCACTTACGAGTAGACTATATTCTTACGTGTAGAATAAGCATGTATGATACATGGGTTTTATCTGCTATTCACAATATTATATACAAATATCTACGTATATAGTGTGTTTCTAAAATACTACAAGTTGTAATTTTATTAAACTTAATCTAAGTATGTAAGAATTTCTATATATTTTTATAAAATTGTAAATAAATTACTTGTCAATATTACACACTGTATAAAAATTTATCATCAGAAAAAAGGTTGCAGTGTTACAGATGAGTTAAGTATAGATAGATATAACACATGGGCTGAAAATTCCCGGGCCTAACAAAAAAACGCGGTTTTTTTGTTCAAAATTGGCTTTATTCATCAACGTAATCTTCATCAAG
>JAPMAG010003615.1:0-10137 GCA_036584685.1 Rhyacophila sp. Rhy_31_5
TCCACTCACCTACGATCTATATAATAAGCTTAGCCATATTCCTTGTACTTTTTATGTAATATTAAAATATCACTACCTCTTAAGTCGATATTGAGTATTTTTTTACAGGCAATATATATTAAACCTACTCAGGATAATTTGGCTGATCAGATTAAATGATTCTAGGTATATTCTTATTCTGGAAAAAATGTTAACAAGGCTTGCAGTCCCAGTGTCTCTAAAATATTATCGTGAACTGTATGTAAGAGACACAAACTTTAATAATTAATTTTCCCAAAACATCTTCTTTGATTTAATGCCTTCTGCCAGTATTCCGACGATATATGCGAATTGAGAGGTAAAATTAAAAAAATAAAAATCCCGATATCATTTTAGTGGTAGAAATTATGAAAATTGTTATGTTGTATTTTGGCGCTGAAGTAAGTCGGCGTTAAAACGTCCTCTGGCGCAACGGCGGCGCTGAATTATCCCAGAGTTCAAGCGCTGTCCACTCGACATATTACGGTCGACACTGTGTCGGAATTCGCGTCGCCCCTTTTTTAAACATTAAAGCTTGACCCGAAAAATTCCCGGCTCGTCCTCCAGTGACGGTTTATTAATTCACTTCGAACATGAGGCGTAAAGTAAAACGGAAAAGTTTTAACACAACCCTGAATTATTGAGAACTACTTGTGAAGGGATACCGCAATGGAACATTATGTTGGGGGTAATTATTTTCATGAAAATCAATATTTACTACTTGCAACATTATCGTATATTTCACACACTGCTCAAGTTATAATTTAAATAATACACCCTTGAGGCAAATCAATTATCTTTATATCATAAGAGAAGATTTCTCAATGGGGTATTTTATAAACAGGAAGGTAAATAAGTATATACAAGTACTCGTAGTTGCTTACAAAACTGTTTATTGAAACTTCGAAGGATCACTTTAATATCTTTATTAAAAGAAGCTAAATAAATTTTATTATCGCGAGTCTATACTTTTTCTACTATTTTCTATTTTTAACATTTGTTGCTAAGTTTGCATACGAAAATTAAATACACGTAACCTCCAGTTTTGCTTTTACACGACAAGAAAAATGCAAAAAAAACTTTATTCTATTTAAAAACACAGTTTTATTCTAACACGCAAATAAAAATGCAAAAATCCTCTTATACTTGTAAAAATGTTAAATAAGTTTTCGTGACTAAAGACCCTCCTTGTATCTTGTATTCCTTCAGTCACCCTCGTGAGTGAGTGGATAGTGGCATCCAACTCACGAACCAAGGGTCACGGGTTCGAGACCCGTGCTGGTCGCAAATTTTACAAATTTTTATTCATTTGTATTGTAGCTAGGATACAAACCGAAACGGTTGAGGTAATAATTGAAAAGTATTACTCGTAAAAAAATAAGTGTCAAAACAATCTTCAGATTGTGGAGAACCGTATGGTTCGTTTTCGAACGGACATGGTTGAAAAAAGTCCTTGAGCTGAAAGAAGCTGAAAATTAAAAATCGAGCTAGAAATTGACTATCTTCATACAATGATATTTACAACGGAGTTGTAAGGGTCAGCAAATAGACAAAATAACAGATTTTTAAAAAAAGCAGAATATGCAAAAAAAAAAATGGTTTTAGAAAGTGATGATATCATTCAAACAAAAAAAAACACTTTCGCCTAATTGTGCTGAACAGCGATGAAGAACATTTTTAATAAAATTATCATAAATAACATAAATGAAACAAGAAATGATTTGTTTACCTACGTTGTTTTCTTTTTTTTATATTTTAATAATAAGAATTGTTGAATTAAAAAATATATTTTGTTTTAAAAAGTTTTCGGAACGCATCTTTCCATTTTGTATTAGTTCTTTGTCACGTATAACACGGTTTCATTCAACATGATATTTTCTAGAAACCTATCTACCGTGATATATGTAGAAGGGTTGCCTATACAAAGTTTTTATTTATTTATTTACTTATTTATTCGATCTCTTTTTTTACATATTATGGAAATCACAAATTATAAGTTCAATGCGTTCACAATATGAAGATATAAAAAAATATTGCAAGTACAAAATTAATCACTGGTAGTAAAAGTACACAAAAATTTTATTATATATCATAAAAAAAATGTATTTGAGGAAGTCTATCGAGCCTAACAGATTCCATTATTTAAAATTAATTCAAAGAACAAAATCCGCTTAAGCTCAAACTCACTCAGTTGGAGGATATCGACAGCCGAGACAATTATATTGAACATAGTCATTTCTCTCCGTGTTGACATAAATACTTGCAGATTAATTCTACAAGTTTTGAATAAAAAAAATGATGTTCTCGATTTCTCAGGTAGTTATCGGGCACATAGATATTAATATTAGCCAGAATGGCAGAGTTCCCATCGACACTACTCATTATTCTGAAACAGTGCACGACTAAGTAAAGATTCCTTCTAAATTTTAAACTACAGTAACTAAACATACCTAAAAGGAAGTCAGTCGGGTAAAGCTACGGATAGTAACCATACATTCTCAGATACAGAAGTCTCAGAAACTTTTTTTGAATCTTCTCCACCATAAGATCGTATTTCAACTGTTGCTGGGCCCAGACAATAGATTCGCTTTTGATCATTTAAGTGATACGTTATCCTTTTAAATAAATATCGACATTAAAATGTGCATTATAACCAACATTCCCCCTAATTTTTTCATCATGTGAGCGGCCCATCAATTTAGATGTGAAGGGAAAAAAATATGCGATTTCGCAAATATGCATATTAATGCATAGATAAAATTAAGTATTCAACATAATGTACCACAAAATCATAGTTCATGAAGTCTTTATTCGAAAAATGTGACATAATACGAGTACGTATAAAATGATTTCATGTTCCACATACATCTCAAAGAAAGAAACCAGAAAACTTATCATAACGTATCAAATAAAATATATAATTGCGTAAAACTAAAATATGCTCACAAGTTCTTTTCTTTGAGATGTGTGGGAAATATAGAAACACGTGTGTGGACCATTTTTAATAGGCGTGCGGCAGCACACGTGCACACCTTAGAGGGAACGTTGATTATAACCTAGTAATATAGAATATACATTATAACAAAATTTCAATTTTTTTTAGTTAAAACTAGGTTTTAAAATTGGACGGACGTACTATGTTCATATAGAGATATGTAAAATGCATTACACATCGTGAGCCGGCATTGTTTGTATGAATTCATGAACCGTAACAAGGCAAATTGTACATCCGTTGGAAATAAACCATATCATCTGCTTTATCAGCCATTCAAATGTCTGACTACTGACAACACTGCAGCAAAGCAATATGAGAAATTATTCATTCCAGTGTTGAGTCGGTATCTCCGTTATTTAAGCAAAAAAGGGTTTTATTTCAAATTTTCGTATTGATTCTTACTATAAATATAACTATTGATAAATTTTGTCATATGCTATTATAAAATAAACATTAATAACTGATTTTAGTTATGCAAAAGACAGCCTTTGGCGTAGATCAGTGATGTCCAACTGAAATCACTCGGTGGGCCAAATAAAATAATGCAGATATGCATGGGCATTGATGGGCCACATATAAATATTTTAAAACTTAATAATAAAATGATATTTTTGCCACCCTCGTGGGTGAGTGGATAGTAATCCGACTCACGAGCCGAGGGTCATGGGTTCGAGGCCCGTGGTGGTCGCAAATTTTACAAATATTTATTCATTTGTATTGTAGCCAGGATACCAACCCAAAATGGTTGAGATAATAATTGACGATTATTACTTGTAAAAAAATAAAAACTGTTAAAACATTTTTCACATTGTGGAAATCTAAACCAAAACCAAACAAAAAACTTACAATTGAAGCGTCTTGTTACAAAAAGCGATATAAATAAATTTCAATATTTTTGGCAAACAATGTTTCTATGTTTTAAAGTCAAATTTGGTTATGTTCTCTATTTTCATCGTATTTTATGTTTAAATTATAATAAAATAACGGCAGTTATTAGGCCATTATTAGCTTATTCACTTTAAATTTAAATAACTGTTTAAATATGCGCGGAATCAACCAGATTTCAAATATACCATTGCATGATTATGTATTTCAGTTTTTATTTTTCTCATAAGTTTATACCATATTGGGTTTTAGAACATAAAATTTTCATACATAGTGTAAAATTGTGCATCGAATGCAAACATACCTTTTTTTTGATTTCGATTAAATACTCTCATAACGCTTTTTGTAACTAGACGTTTAAATTAAAATATATTATTATTTTTTTAAATTAAATTAACATTTATATTTTATTTTTTGATTTTTTAAAATATCTACCAGTATTTTGGACATCGCGCATCGCAGTAAATTGGTTAAATTTCAGTCAACCTGCTTCGAGACTTCGATTTTACGATTTTTAACTTCGAGACAAATATTTTGCAGCAATATGTGGTGCCAAATGTAGCTATAATGCACATTTTTAGTTGCCTTAATTTTGGAAATTTATCTCCAAGGATATATATATATGTATTTCATTAATAACAAAATGCAAAATATGTAGAGAGTTCTTCATTCAAACAAAACCTTCTATTGGGCCACACATATTTCGCAGGCCAAGGTTTGGGCATGCCTAGTGTAGATAGCGGATAGCGAATTAATTTTAATTGACTTTACTACACCGGAGCAAATCAAATTTGATTTTGTCAACATCACAATGTTTATCCTATATCACACCGGATGCCTGACTCGTATTAATATTTAATGGCAGAATTAACTCTAAGGTTCTACCTATGAAATATGGTGCGTAGATTAAATTTTCAGTAATCTGTACATGAAAGTTAAAGTATAAGAAATCAAATCAACCGTGGTTAGGTAAAAGTGAGTAACCCTCACATAACAAATTGTACAGGACGCACGAAAAATGTGTTTGTTTTAATGATTTTTTGTCAAAGTTGTATTAACACAAACTTGGAGTGCATGATGACTAATAAATTGATGCTTCATTTTCCTGATCTAATAATTAAGAAAGTTATTAAAGAAAAATCATTTAAATTGACATTTAATGCTTTTTTCCTTTCCATACAAACTTAGTAGATCAATTTTTTTTTCAAAATATAAAGCTGAATTTCGATAATAATTCGTTATTTTTGGCTTAATTCTTTTTGAAAAAACGTGTAAAATCGCAACGTACATAACTATATACGTTGCGATTCTCAAATAAAAGCACTTTTCAAAAAACTGAGAATCACGCCCTTTTACCGAAACGGGGTCGAAATGATAACGTCATCTTACTGAACATGGATTGTTAAAAATTGCTATAAAATTACTAAAGAATTACTGGAAAATTTTATTTATACTGTATTCATCACTAACAATCCGTTATTTATTCTATTCTGTTTGAAAGAACTCCAAGAGGCACTTGACTCATAGGCCACCCTAGAATGAGATGGGCGAATAAAGTAACTAGATATACAAAAATGTTGAGTGTAAATTACTGAAGAGAGAGAGAGAGAGTTAATGACAAAGAGGCCTGGGAGGAGAAAGTGAATTCAGCTATGAACCTGAATGGAGCATAGCGCCAGATTTAAGTTAAGTTACTCATAAGTTAAGTGTATTTCTATAATTTATACAGTCAGATGTTAATAAAGCAGATGAATTGCTAAAGTATAATATATCTGTACCTGGGAAGGAAACGACACTCTATGAATAATGCCACTTTTTCACTATGGTTGTTCATTGTCGTTTTGCTATTGCTTCCCTCAGGTAATATATAATATATTGTTATATCCCTTTGGTTAGGTTTTTTAGTAGGGTTACAACATAATTGAGTATGTCACTGGAAAGACCGTTATAAAATATACTCCACCATGTCGATATCAAAAGTTTTCCAAACATTGATATAACGCAGTTCAGTGGTTTTCAACCATTCCAAATTCGCGGATCAGCAAATATAAAGGAATTATATTGCGAACCGTCGATAAATCAAGACAGAATTAAAAAGCTAAACCTAATCTGATATAAATTGCCTTACATCAGTTATTTGGTTTATTACGTCGATTCAAAAGTATAAATATATTTTCATTTGAACGCTTAAAAGATTGAATAGTGTTTTCCAAAATAAACGTACATTGAATATAGCTATTGCTAATTTTTAATTTACTTAATTTTTCACGGACTGGCAGAAAATTTTCGTGGACCACCGGTTGAAAAACACTGGTATAGTTTATCTCCCGAGTACAAATATACATATTGAATTTGTTACTAATATCTACACACGTATGATGTCCTGACACTGAAAATTCTCCGAAGAGTGTCGTTAGTGATTGAAAAATAATCATTAATGACCGGCGGCTACATTAAGTATTACAGCCTAAAAGGGTATGTTGTAATATCCTGCATATTTTATGGAATTCAAAATGACACGTTAGTGGGAATCAAACAGCTGATAAATTATGGGAAAGGTAATAATACATTTTTTTATTAGGACAATTTAGTTTTTAATATTAATGTAAAATAATACGTCTTTATGTGAAACTATTATAGTATTTTATTAATTTCATAAGTGGAAAAAAATATTCCATGTATTTCGCAATGTGTTGAAATCGTAATAACGTATTTTCTTCATATATTTTGCATGTTAGCACTAAACATACATAATTTAAAGTAAAATTTAAATCTAATTATAGGGCTCACCAAATAAAAAAATATCTTATGTTTACAAATATATATACGCAAAAGAATTTTATTTTATTAATACGTCGTATGTTGATATTGTAAAATTTTACTCAAAAATACGTTGGAATTGCTTCTAAAACGTAAAAATGGTGTTAAATACATAAGTGTCTAAATTAGCAGTATAAAACTTTTGTGGATGAAAAAATAAGGCGTAGGCAAAAAAAAATGGCAGCATGTGACTGGATTACAGTAAGACAGAAGTGTTGTGTCATTTTCATTCTAATTCTGTGGACAGCCATGAGATATTCTTGATTATTTTTAATTGTATTTACTCTTAAATGGAATATTTGAATCTCTATTTTCTTTTAAACATATCAGCTCCGAAACACATGGATCTTCACAATGTGAAGATTGTTTTGACAGTTTATCTTTTTACGATCAACCATTTCGGGTTCGTGTTCTGGCTACAATACAAATGAATAAACATTTGTAACCAGCCCAGGCTTAAACCCGGGATCCCCGCTTGATAGACGTGCGCGCTACCAATTAGTCTAATTGGGATGACGTACGTCTATACAGTCTATATATACAATGTAAAAATTGCCTGGACCAATTTTTAAAATAGTAAAATTGTCAATTATTTGTTCAACGAATTTAATCCAAGTCACGGTATCAAATGTACATGAAATAACCCGAGAATTTTTCACAGGTAAAAGTAAGTAACTTACTAATGAATCAAAAATCGGCAGTTTAAATCTAGTAAGTGGTAAAGAATTCACAGGTTTTTTACATTCATTTATTATCCGACGTAAACCAAATCGGATTAGTAAATAATTGACATCTAATATTCGTAAAAAAATCTGCCAAGCCAATCTTCATGGTGTCAAGATTCATATGTTATGTATTGGAATGGATATAGTTTATACATATAATGTTGGTTGTCCTTGTATTGTTCTTGTTAGGTGAGTGCACAGTGAATCCGACTTACGAGACGAGAGTCTAGGCTTCAAATTTCGTAGCTGGTGTAAATTTCAAATGTTTTTAAAAATATGCATTTGATATCAGAACAAAAACCAAATCGTTTAGCTAATCATTGTTAAATAATTACTCGTAAAAAATCCAAACCAATCATCAGGTGTATTCAAAGTAAAAATCCATATGCTCCGTATCGGAATAGATTTGGTGTATATATTAGTGTATATATCGTCCTTATAGATAAGTGAATAGCATATCCGACTTTGAAGTCGAAGGTTGCAAGTTCACATCTGTTAAGTGACAAAAATTTCACGGGTATTTTCATATGCATTTGATATCGAAACAAAAAACAAAACGGTTTAGCTAATCATTGTTGACTAAGACCCGTAAAAAGTCTGTCAAGCTAATTTCCATGTGAATCCAATTTAAAGATCCGTATGCTCCGGATAGGAATGGATATGGTGTGTGTGTGTATATATTATGGTTGAATGTTATTGCGTATGACGTTTCAAACGAAATATTGGTTTCAAAAAATATCTTTGTATGAAGAGGTAAGAATAAACTGTGTGGACCTGAAATTTTTTGAAATCAAGACTTCGTTTGAAACGTCATACACAATAATATTCAACCATAATCCTTGTCTATCTAAAAATGGACATGACTTGTTTTGATAATAGACACCTGATATATATGTTTATATAAGGTTGTAGTTTTAAAAAAAAGATCACGACTTGCAGCGTATCCATACAATAATAATTCCCTGCACAGGAAAAGTTTAATTCAATTTTGTATAATTGACTATAAATAATGAAAATATTCAGTGCATTATATGAAAATTATGAAAGTATATAAAAAACTCTATTTATAGATATAAAATTTTAAAAGAGAAAAAAAAGATTTACCGATACTGAAAAATTAACACCCTTATAAAAGATGGTTAATTGAAAAAGAATCTAATTATTAAATGCTAGCCTTAAAAAAGTTGTTTCGTCTCTGACGCTCATAAATGTTCAAGGAAGTAAAAATATTAAGTTAAAGAAGATTGGAAAAGCGACATTTGTCGTAATTCGGTTTATATTTAATCAACTTGAAAGATTTTTGTTGAATAACGAAGAGATTTCTAGTCGCAAATAAAATGTGATTTAATTATTATATGTATCTTTGATTTAGAGAGAGAATCGTCAAATTATAATAAGCGCTGACAGTAGATCAACGAACTAAATAGTTGCAGCGTCTAGTTACAAAAAGCGATAAAAATGTATTTTGTTAAAAATCGAGAAAAAATACTTACTACAATATCACACTTTGTTTCAAAACCTATAATATAAACTTGTGAAAAAAATAAGAAGTGAAAGATTCATGGATTTCAAATCTGGTTGATTCTGCGCGTATTTCTATATTTATTTCACCTTAAAGTTTATCAGCTAATAAACGCCGTTTTTTTGTTTAAATTGAAACAAAGAGTACAATAAAAATAAAGAATTTAATATAAAACAAAATTTGACCTTGAAATATAAAAATTGTTAGCCGAAAATATTGAAATGTGCTTTTTGTAACTAGACGCTTTGATTAAGCTTTTCATTTTTACTATATTTTATTCACACTATAATGGATTATAGCGACTCCATCATTTTTGAATTTGGCCGTAATTAATAGAAAAATAAACAACATATTATCATTCTGTTTAAAATATAATGAAAGTTTGTCTATCATTGCTTCTTGTTATTTATTCAAAAAATTAAACGCAAGACAGTAAACCTTTTTTAAACTGACGGCCTTCTTTCTAAATAGTGTTAACATTTTTATGTCACTAAACTGGGTAAGAATCTTCTTTTAACTTTAGCAATTAACTATAGCAGTAGATATTATACACCCATAACACTAAACTGTACAACATTTGAGTGATGTATCTAAAACAATATTTATTATAAATCTATGATTAAATATATATATATGTATACAGTGGGTTGGTTAGCCTTAGTCATATTATAGGAAAACGCTAAAGATTTTCCAGGATTTAATAAAGAGTTTTGGTTGAAAATGATTTTTCTGTCCTCCATATTGTGCCAGAAGCTCTTAAAAGCTAAGAAGTTATTTCTTATGAAAATCACGTCAATATATCAGTTAGTATTAATTAGATCGACCTAAGTCTTTTTTACAATCATATATTCTTTACAATTTGATTCGCTAAGTGTTATAATAAAACATCTGATGAAAATTCTGCAGTTGAACAAAAAGTATTCAATATGATTTTTTTAGGTATGCTAAGTTACTGGAGTTAAAAATTTAGAATCAATTGTTACTTAGTAGTGCATTTTTCGACTTATACGTGGTGTTAACGAGAACTCTGTCATTCTTGCTATGTGCCCGATAACTATATACTAGTATAGCCTGCTAGTATTTGTGCCGACACGAAAGGCAATGATTATGTTCAATGAAATTATCTCAGCTGTCGATATATTCCATTTGAGTGGGGTAAGTGTAAATAGATC
>JAPMAG010003617.1:0-10135 GCA_036584685.1 Rhyacophila sp. Rhy_31_5
AGATTTTATATATATAGATTAGATAATAATAGCCTTGTGAGATTTGATTACTGCCGCCTACTTTCATACGCGTTTTTCTCAGTTTTGGGGTTGGATGGCTTCTGCTTAACTACAACGAATTGAGAAGTGCCTTTACAAAAATGGTCACAATTAAGAAAATTAATTGAAAATGTTTCTCTATTTATTTTCGCTATTTAAATAATAATTATCCCGCTGATCTATCTATTCCAATTTAGTTCTAGCCAAATTTCGGTATAAATTTATTATACTTAAATGTATTTCTATATGTAATATTATTTATTGTTTTTCTGCTCATAGTTGATAAATGATCGCTGATTTTGGTACTTCGATACATATTAACATAATCAAACGATCGAGCATAAACAATTATAACTAATTTTCTGATTTTATGAGGGCTGTAAACAATGTATGTACACTAATTTATAACGGAAATCGTAAATTATATTCAATTAAAACTTTTAACGAGTGTAAAAATCCGCTGTAAAATACATCCGATATAACTTGTCTACATGTAACATATCATATAGAAATGATAAGATTTATCATCAGTATTACAATTAATTAATACACAGTTAAAAAATATATGTTGTTTTTATAACAATTTATTACAATGAAGCCTAAAAACTTAAATAATTTGATAGAAAACCATTTTTATTGCAATCATATTAGATAAATTTGTCAATAATTTTTTATATACACTTCTAATAACATTCTTTTTATGCAATACATTCAAAATATGCGTATACACTCAAGTCTCTTTTTATACGAGGGATACGTTCCAGAGAATACCGTGTAAAAAACAACACACACCTAAAAATTGGAGATGTATCTTAAATCACATTAACACATTGTACTTTTTTGTTTCACTGGTTTTGAATACAAACCATAAATCTTTTTGTAAGGTGAAAAAACTGCAAATATATTCGATTCTTTTTCTTGGACCGTGTTATTTCGAAACCGTGTAAAACGAGACTTGAGTATATTTTATTTGAAAACTATTGGATATTCAACGAGTACAAAGGGAAAAGACATTACAGTTATATAGTGGCAAATTTCGGATACGATATTAGCGTTTTCTCGTTTGACACTGATTCGGCATAACACGGTTTATTCGCAGACTAAAAAAATTCAAATTATATCGGCATTATATATAAGTATATAATAAAAATATTTCGAACATGCATATCGGCACAAGATGGCAATTTGTCGTATTTTCCTCCATTTATGATGCAATTAAAATGATTTCATTCATTTAACGCTTTGTCGTCTAGAAATGCATTCTACACTAAGTACTACACTCATAGATAAAACAACGGAAAAACTGGTATAATAGTTCAATATGTGTGTTATTATCCAGAACATTTTAACTAAAAAAATAAACACCACTTTTTTTACCCTGGAGTCTCCAGTTATTTAGACAGTTTTCTTAATTGTGTGTGTTCATCGTTGCAAGAGTGAAACGTGATTTGTACTGTTTTTATATCGAAACTCATTACATCATTTTTTTCTGAGAGACAATCATTTTCGATTATTACTTGAAACTTTCTCTGTAGTATTGTCTGATAATTTCACAGAACATGTAGATAATTTGGAGAACATTGCGTGTCTTATCGCCATTTTTTCGCAATGTTTCCATCTCATTGTCACATGTGATTCTCATCAGTATATTAGTATGTTCGATCTGAAAAAAAATCACCACAGTAGAAACTCCCCACTCGTTTAGCGTTTGTTTATTATGGCTGGGCTTCTAGGAGTAGTCACTATAACTAGAAATAAATGTAACATTATTATGTGGTGTTACGATCCATTTAGGTTCTGGGTCGACTGCACAATTTCACTTCAGGCCTGTCTGTTTTTAGCTTTCTGTATTATGGTAATATAGAATTCGTTTATATGTGCGCATGAGTATATGTGTGCATTAAGTTTGTGCAGACACATTATGTATGTGTGCGTGTTGAGAAGTACAGGAAAGCACAAAACTAAATGTAATCAATCTTTATAAATTATTTTTTTCGTATCTTTTACAAAAATAAAAAATATAATTCATTACATACCTATTTTTATTGACATGTTTTCATTCATTTAATTTTTAGGTTAATATCGAAATTCGTTTGTTATTTCAGTAATGACATCACTACTCACTTTTTGAACGAAAACCCAAATAAAAAAATAATATTATGTTGAAATAACTCTATTTCAAAGTATATAGTATTAATAATTTATAGTCTATTTATTACATTTATTTGCAATATTATAAATGTCAGATTTTTCTGTCGAAACCTTTCAATTATCTGTTATATTGGAAACGTTCTAGTTATTCTTTTTACATATTTTTTAGTCAAAGCGAGTTTTCCTGTTCGTATATTTTCAGAAGGTAAACGAAACCAGTATTTTCCTTTATATGTCTGTAATTGTTTATTTTTAAATAAATTATGCAATTAAATACTTAATAAATAAGCCACTATTCGTGACAGTAATCAGATAAACAACCAATAGAATACATACTCGTATATAGACATCATCTCGCATTCTCACAATGATTGAATTGACAACTTTCAATTAAAAACAACTACAGCTGACTTCAGTGGTGTGCCAATTCCTTAACAAGGGGCTCGCTTTATTTCAAATCTGTTAGTTTGCTGTGTTCCGACGGAAGTAGCGATTTTTTATGATTTGTATACAATTGTACACAATACATCCAAAATATAAGACGTTCAC
Source organism: Rhyacophila sp. Rhy_31_5 (assembly GCA_036584685.1). Classification (NCBI taxonomy): domain Eukaryota; kingdom Metazoa; phylum Arthropoda; class Insecta; order Trichoptera; family Rhyacophilidae; genus Rhyacophila; species Rhyacophila sp. Rhy_31_5. The sequence continues at coordinate 2,740 of JAPMAG010003617.1, forward strand.
AGCACATGAAAGAACAATCGGATTGAAACTGAAGTTCTCTTTAGGGTTCGTCCATAATGACGTAACGTTTTTTCTTACATTTTTTTACCCTCCCCCTTCCATGTAACACCGTGTAGTATCCAGCTTGACATCCCTCCCTCCTCTCAAAAGTTACACAACTTTCCACATAAACCGATTAAATGCCAGAAGCGAGTTAACTCCCACAACTTAAAACGCAGTTTTCTAGACAAATTTTGATATTTTGGGTGATTTAAAATATGAAAGTGTGGATATATGATTATTATATGACCATTAAAAACAAAGTCATGATATAGAAATATTTAATATACATAAAAGAAATATTTAGGTTTTATATTTGCTTAAACAATCACTTGCTCACCAGGTTGTGACATTATGTCTGGTACAGAAAAGGTTAAATAGGAATGCAATTTATAATCACCTCGTATCTACTTTTTGAGAAGGAAAAGTGTTATGTCACATTGAAAATTAGCTCACCCTCCACCTTGTAACGCCATGTTTGTGTTGTAGATAGTAGCAGATGTTGGTGATACCCATCCGCACCCCTCAAGAGCGTTACGTAGTTTATGGAAGACACTTTAGTACAAAGTGGTTTACAGTAGTTAATATTATATTCTGTCCTTTTACGAAACCGTGCACAGTTCCAGTAAAGGTACAAAATGTGTTAAGTATGAAAATCGTTTACAAAATGCTCTGAGAACGTCTAGAAGTAATATATTTCAAACATATTCATTTTTTAGCATTGTTATACTCTGCACAAAATATCGGCTTTGTCTTCTTATCTTAAAAAGCGAGGAAGACGTGTGCTTCCAAATATTTTTAAGCTATCTACAGATGAAATTGTAGTTATTTGATCTGAAAATATTATTTTTTCTGAATTTAATAAAGTTCTTGTTGTCCTGAGTAAAATTTAACAAAAGGCTCGCACAATCTTTCGAAGCCCCCTCCAACCCACCAATGGTTGACTTCTTCCGAATAAATAAGAATCACTTTCTTATAGGCTCAAGGCACTTCCTCCATATAACTACATATATCGCTATAAAAGTGTTCATATATTCATGTATCCGTTTCATACGTAGAGAGTTAGCAAATATTTTGCATAAATTATTCTAAGTTTCCACACTTGTTATGTCTAATTTGATTTTTGTTTTTTTTTTAACGGCCGACCATATAATTTTATACGCGAACGCTTTAGCGATTAGTCTATTGTTTTTCCCGCCCATATATTTTACTATTACCCCTTTGAAGTGTTAAAAGTATAATAAAAAAATCAATTAGGCTCTAACATATTCTTTATTTGGGTCAACCTATTTTCACAGTAACGCCGCTAAATTTAAATATATGCGCCATCCGTAAATTCGCTATGTATCGTAAAAGAAGATACAGTGGAATCTCGATAACCCGATAGTTGTAATCCTTGGTGAGACCAAAAAACTGCAATTTCCTTACGCTGAAGCCCTAAATACGCGGTATCTTGAATTACTTAGACTCTGTGTTATTATTTAAATGTTATTTCCCTACGAGGATTGACAGTACAATTTTTTTACTATGTAAGCAGACTCCGTAAGTAGAAGTAAGTAAAATATAATGCCGTCTTACATGGAATTCCTCGAACTCACAGCAATAAAACTTAAATGGAACGTTTGGTGCTTTTTTTTCGTGTAAAGGGCTTTGTCGCAAATGGGATTATGCCGCCCTGGTTAGGTGAACAACCTTTGTACACGTACAATCGATCAATTAATGCATCATTAAACTTTCTGAGTAACACATTTGTGTATCTTATGTTTGTTTATGTTTGGGCTCATTGCTTAAAAAGAATTTTGCTGTCGGCATGAAGCTGAAATCATTGACATACTCATAATTGATGATACTGATCCAGCAGAGTTGAATCATTGATATAAAATAAATAAGCCAGAGCAGTAATTAACACACTACGAACCAACGTTGAAAGATGTAATGATATCGAGGATCATGTCTTCGGTTCATTGTTTGAATATGAAAAATAATTGATAAAAAATCTGCAAATTCGTTAAATCAAAAGAAGACTTTCTTTTGTCTAAGTCGACATTTTAGCAAATAAATCCTTTGTATCTCGAAATTCTTGTTAAGTCGAAAACTCGTCAACTCGAAATTTTTGGCGTTTTCCTTGATATTCTAGTTATCGAGATTACATTGTTACGTAACACTTTCTCCTCTAAAAAGGTGGATAGGAGTTGATTGTAAATTGCATTCGTATTTAATGTGGAAAGTTACGTTACCTTTGAGAAGAAGAGGGATAACAAGCATAATGTCTATATCCTGTTAAATGGAGTGAGGAGGGTAATAAAAGCGTAAGAAAAAACGTTACGTGATTATGAACGACCTCTTATATTTAAATTGAAATATGATAGATTAAAGGTTTGACAATATAGCGTGTAACATAAATTTTTCGTTATAGGGTAGGGTTTTTCCGACTTTTTTTTCTGATGGACCACTCTGAGAGTCTTTGAATTTTGACTGAGCACCTTATGTTATTTGAAGGGTAAATGACACATAATCAATAAATCGTAGAAAAATAATATTTTTTGCGGAGCACTTGTTACCTTTGCGCGGAGCATGGTTTGGGAAACACTGTCATACGGGATTGTTAGTGGATTGGTTTGACTAAATAAAATGTCTCTTTTTGTATTAATATTTCTGCTTTGGGAGAGGGAAGGAAGTTTATTTCCATTTAAGAATCTTTTACAATATCTCAAACTGTTTGTATATGTGACTTGAAACAAAATGTGTTCTACGTTGAGTAAAATCGATAGGAATGTTGTGGCGTCTTATGTTATGTATTGATTCCATGGAGTTGTTGTATAACTTCAGGGATATGCTCGCGGAACTGGTTGTGCAAAATACCTTTTCTGGTTCTTAGAGATTAATTTGTAAAGCTGCAAAGGCATGATAAATCTGCTTCGGCAGGAGCATGTCGATGCCTATCTTGCTGTGCATTCAATAAAAATATCGATTGAAATCGTTCATTATCACAGCAGGTTGCTCAAAGTCGCCCTATATCGTATCTTATTTGCAATGTACCTGAACTTTTCTCTCCGCCGCAGCAAGTGCACTTTGGTTTACTTCTATTCAAGAAAAGTGATCGATGCTTTTTTTATTTTACCATGCTCGTTCAAAAACGAAGCAAATATGTAGATTTTTACAGCATGATGTTTGTCTTGACATCGTGGCTGAACCAATTTTTTCATGTCTTAATTTCAAATCACGTGAAAAAATGTGTATTAAAAAAAAAAAAAAAAATTCATCGGATGTTACGCTTATGTCGTCAGTATACTGGAAAAAGTCGACAAATAATCGTTTTGACCTAATAATGCAGTTCGTTAGATTTTTGCATTCTCTATTGTCTCGTAAAACAAGCTTACCTATATTATTTGTATTTTTTTGTAATATTCAAATGTCATTGAATGTCGATAAAATGTCATAATGAACGTCGATATTGAATATTTTATTCATTAAACCGACTAAGGATTATTTGGCTGATCAGATTAAGTATTTATATACATATTCTAATTATGGAAAAAAACGTCAACAAGACTTAAAGTCCCAGTTGCTCTAACATAGTATCGTGAAATGTATGTAAAATACTCCAACTTTAAAAATCAATTTTCTTACAACAATCTTTTTAGACATAACGCTTTCTGCCAGTATAACGACGATATGTACTAAATCAGAGTTGTTATCTCTAGATACAGTCCTTTCGAAAAAGGTTAAAATGAAGCTTTTTCAGAACAAACATAAAATATTGATACGACTCCTGTAGGGTGTCGAGATAGTCTCCCAGAAAGATAGGAATGTGAGACATCTCAAGATTGTTGTTGGATTATTAGTTGTTAATGCAAGAAAGTATTGAAAGCGTACTGTAGCATATCATATCGCGATATTATATGCTACGCAATATCACAGAGCTTGTCGCCCAAAATGGGTGAGTTTTATTCAAATAGCTCATTTTTTAGGCTTCGGTTTCAATCACTTATCGGGTTATGCGTTAGTTTTATTTAATAAATAAAAGTTATATTTTTATTTTATTGATATATACCTTAAACGATTTGTTATCACCCATCTTTCTCGAAAGATGTAATATCACAGAGCAATGCTCTCATTTTGCTTCCCGGCCCACTTGCGGACTCGATACTGAAAGATCACTTTTACAAGAGAAGAGAAAATCAATAGAAATAAAATTTTATCAAGTATTTAGTTTCTCACAATGTTTCTACTTATATGTTTTGTTTAAATTATACCAGCAATTACTTTATCGCACATAACTTCTTTGGATGTTGAAATGTTTAAATACTCATAATTCTAAATTTAACGTTATTTGTTCTGTCTATCGTATTATATAATTTAACATAATGTACTTCAATAACATATAACGAAATTTCAACTGCATGTTTAACGTGTATTAAAATTGTTAGTTAACACGTGATTTTCCTTTACACGTCTGATCTTAATTACTACAATATAAATTATTTGCTCGTATATGTTTCGATAGCTTCTGAAAACTTTCTATGAATACTAAGCGCCGCTCATATCAGTGTTGGTTTTCGGGCATCGATCAATTGTGAGGATAAAATATAAGAATATTGCCGAACGTGCTAACGTCTATCATTTAATAGTACTTGTACGCAAATAATTGACAATATAAATCTTAAATGAACCAAAACACGTGTCGTTATCACGAACGTTACATGAACATTTTGTTTTTTTTTACTCCGTGCATAAATAAACTAATAAAATCCATGTTATAAAAATACATAATTAGTTTTCTCTTCCGTTGGTCAACTCGCTCGTTGGTGGAAAGTCATCTAAGACGTTATTTTTTTATGTTTTATCATATAAATACCTAAAAATAACTAATTAAATCGTTTTTAAAGAAATAACTGACAAATTAATGCCAAATCCCGAAAACTTCAAACATTTTTGTTTCATACTCTCGATCCTTGTTAGAAAGAAATTATAATGAAATAGTAACATTTTTTTAAAATACATTTTTACAAAAAATATTTAAAAAAAATATTTTCAAGACCGGTTTTGTGTCGTTAACGAACTTCATTTAGTGACAAACGATAATTCGGATTTAAGAATATTTTTACCTACTAATGTACGTTGGTGATTGTTTCATCTAAAAGAACAGAATTTTACGCTTCGGGTGATATACTCAACTCAAAAACGCCTTTTTTAGGTTTGATGACTTTAGCCTGAACGGTGACGATATAAGTTAGAGATGATTTAGTAATGAAATATTGATGAAACTGAACTTCTGGATACAGCTTTAACGAGGCTGTCTATAAGTTCAAAGTAAACATTTACCACTTCATTGGGATAAATAGTTTGCTATCGATTGCGTAATATTGGGGGGGAAATCAGCTAATCTTGCAACATCGATTTTATGCCGGCTATTGAACCGTCATTTATGGTGAAACACGGTGGTGGAAGTTTAATTTTTCACGGTTTTGTTTCCAGGTGTATTTTCTTTACGCTCAATTAAGTCGATGTTTGCCGATTGATCGGTGAATAAATACACAATAGGTATTGTCTTAACGTTTGCTGTGTTAATTGGTGTGAAAATATATTTCTTATGGCCACTATACGATGAGAGATCGTTAACACTCGAGCTCAGTTCAAACACCTTTGATAGTTCTTGTATTGACAAAAAATGTTAAAAATATTAAGCTGTAGTAATAACAAATAATAGTCTGTTTTTTGAAACCATAAACAGCAAGATTCACTATATAATTATCATTTCAAACGTGTTTAGGTAAAAAGGCTTAACCCTCACAGAGGAAATTTTACAGGAAGCACAAAAAACGTGTTTTATTAATTTTTAGTCAAAGTTACAGTAACACAAACTTGAAGTGCACGATGACCAATAAATTGGTGTTTTATTTTTATGATTTGACAATCAAAAAGTTTTTTTTTAAAAAATCAATAAAATCGAGTACAATGCAAACTTAGTAGGTCGATATTTTTCAAAATCTAAAGCTAAATTTTGACAATAATTCAGCGTATTTGTATTAATTCCTCTTGACAGAACGTGTATTCAGTTATTTACATTGTAATCAACGTTCCCCCTATTTTTTTCATTGTGTGTTTTTTCATTCAACTTTTATGTGCGGGGCAAAAAACGCGATGAACGCTAAAATTAAGTAGTCAACATAATGTACCACGAAATCATAAATGACATAATTCATAATGTCCTTATTCGAAATACGTAACATAGTACGAGTAAGTATATAATGTTTCCATGTTCCGCACATATCTGAAAGAAAGAAACTTAGAACCTATCATAAAATATCAAATAATATATATATATACGCAAAACAAAAATATGGTCACAAATTCCTTTCTTTGAGATTTTTTAACAGGCGTGCGGCCGCACACGCGCACACATTAGATGGAACGTTGATTGTAATTATCAAATATGTAAAAGCATTTTTCAAAAAACTGAGGGTTATGCTCTTTTACCTAAACAGGGTCGATATGCAAATGCAGCAATTGATTGTAGTAAACATTCTGTCAAAACAGAAGGGTGAACTAATTGCAATATAAAAGAAAACTAGGTTATAAAATTAATTGTTACGTGTAATACTAATAACTCGTTATTACATCATACGTGACAGTTTATAAGTAGAACGTATGACTTGTACCAATAACAAATGTATAGTTTATGTACATATATAAATTATATTATTAATAAAGTGTCTCAAAGCTGTTTTAATATTTATGATCGATGACTTCCTTTAGAGTTTCCTGCAGAATTAAATAAGGAAAAATACTTTTCCTGTATCATATTTCTAACTTTTCGCGCACATTTATCTGTTGATTTATTGATCATTCAAATGTAAATTATCTTTGGATCTATGACACAATGTCCCGTTAGTCGAGTACTCAACACTTTATTTAAACTACATATTATATTATCCTAGTCTTTTTTGCTACATTATGTCAGTGAACAAACAATAAATTATTGATTTTCATTCAATAACATATTACATAAAACCTACCAGGAATCTAGCATTATAAACTATATTATTCTTATTTACGGGTCGTCCATAAACCACGTAACGCTCTTAAGGGAGAGGGAGAGGTTACTACCAATGTCTACATGGCGTTACTAGAGGGAGGGTGGGTTATTCTTTATTATTACGTAACACTATCCTTCTCAAAAAGTGGATAGGTGATTATAAATTACATCTCTATTTAACCTTTTCTGTGCCAGACATAATGTCACAACTTGTTTTAAAAGTATATTGAATGCTTTTTTATCATCATTTTTTAATGACTATATTTATTATAATCATATCTCTGCACTTTTATATTTAAAATCATCCAAAATATCCAA
>JAPMAG010003624.1:0-10130 GCA_036584685.1 Rhyacophila sp. Rhy_31_5
ACTTTTCTAGCACACGGTCGGTATAGGGAGAACGCGCGATTCAATCTCTTTGGAAGGAGTGGCCGTGTGAATGTACCTAATAACAAATAATTCTGTTAAATTGAGGCGTTTTCATTTGTATTTGCAACCGAAACAATTGACCAATTAAATTAAAAAAAACTACTAGTAGTAATTTTTGTTAAGATAATCTTCTTTTATGTCCTCTTCGAAACGGAGCATATGGATGTTTTCAATGCGAAACCAGATATGGCAAATTTTTACGAGTAATAATAATCAATTGTTAGCTCAACCAATTTGGTCAGTGTCTTGGTTTCAAATGTATATTATGAAAAATATGTGCAATTTTTGCCGGGTACTTAATTCACAACGACGGCCCCAGCTTAAGAAGTGGATACCTTGTCCATTGACCTACCAAGGCCGACAAACTTTCCAATTTTATTAAAAATGTATTTTTTAATAAAGACGCAGAACTTTTCACATACAAATAAACACATCTTTTGCGGGTGTCCCTGACCAAATTACTAGATGGTGAACAAACTGAGACTAGAAGATTTTAATGGAGAAGAGTAACAATTCATCCAAAACAAGGACTGCAGTCTACATTTACCACTGCATACGTTTATAACTGTTGCTTCATCAAGATTAGACTCACAATATGAAGACATAGATAGTCACTTGGACTGTAATTACAGTCACCCGCAAACAATGTATTAAACTGACTTTTAGCATAGCATCTAATGTGGTTGTTCAAATGTCACTGATATGCCAGGCCCATTTAGTGGCATACGATTCCAATTTAATATAATTTCTTATTATTTAGTAACGGTATGTCCAGATACGAAAATATGTTCACAATGTGTTCTTTTGTTTGGTGCGGCAGTAATAAATTTGTCACTTTAGAAAACTTCTACAAAGCCTCGCATTATTACAGCTGCTTGTTAGATTGTCACAAAAAAATGAGACGCCGCCCCATGCGTTCTGCCCCGACGAAATTTAGTGTGAATGTATTTATTATATGTATTCGCATGCATGTGTGTACGTGTACCAGTGACGTTCATAAGAATTTAAGAGTACGTTACATGCCCTGAAATTTTACCTGTGAAGAATATTTATATATCGAAGCGGACCATATCGATATTTACAATGTAAAATAGCCTCGACAGATTTTAATTAATAATTGACAATAATTAGATCAACCAATTCGGCGAGTGTTCTGGTTTTAAATGCACATGAAAACCTGTGAAATTTTTACCGGTTACGGAATTCGAAACCGAAACCCTGGGTTTACTACTAATGTACTCATCTGCGAGGGCGATTTATTTTATTTTTTGCGTGGTTGGAACGCTTCGAAAATGTGCAATAACATAAACCCCTAGAGTGCCGATGCTGCAAGATGGGCAACGTGTGCCCAACACCATGGTTTGTGCGGACAAACTAGTGCTACTCGGTCTGCATTGATAATTACAAAACATCAACGGCGGATGCGGTTCACTTTCGCATGTTCATGGACGATACGGTGCTCACATTAGAGCATCTATCGTTCAATACATATGTCTTCAGTTACTCCGCGATTTCGTTCATGCCCAATCGATATACGATGATAATTATCTCTGTGGTTAGATGTCTTTATAACAATATTTCAGTTATGCGGTAAGATTTTATTTTTATATATAGATGAATTTCGTGAAAATGAGCACAGAAAAAAACTAAATCAAACCTTTCTTTCAAACGTCACTACCCGCCACTGGTATGTAGTATGTACATTAGGATAGGATGATAAACACAATGTGGAAATTTGTTCCAAGACGAAAGGATATGTAAAAGTTTACAGACACAACATCATTGGGATCGTCGATATTGCTTAACCTGTTCAGAGTATGGACGCGCATTTGCGTCCGCTTAAAATTCACTTTAAAGAAGTATAGGCGTATATGTACGTCAAACACCAAGAAATAAAATGCTCGGTTATTTTATAGCAATAGTATTGTATACATTTAATAAACTTCAAATTTTGAAGCACGATTAATGAAAAACTTTTACAAAATTGTGCAACTGAAATTTTAAAACACACTCCGAAGAGGTTAAAAAATACAGAATATGCGAAAAAACGGCGATTGGCAACGTATATGCACTGAAGCTAATTTTTTTTATTGTATTTGGGTATTAGACAATCCGCGTGTCTTCAACGGACCTAAAATTACTCATGTTCTCTAGGATCTATCTTGAAAAAATGTATGTATGTATATTAATTTAATATTACTTAACTGGCACCATGAGGCCCCAGGGGGAGACATTATACAGCAAATATTTGTTGACTATTTCCCTCAAAAACTGATAATGTAATTCTGTATGACATCACAAAAAATACTGTTTCATACGAATGGATGTACATTTAAAGTATAAGAAGATTATAGAGCATGACTTACTTGCAGTGCATTTGTATCTCGGAAACACGCTGGTTTTCGGTAACATGCCATCAATTCTGCCCCTGTCAGTCTCTTCTAGGTTTACCGGCGAAGAAGACGTCGCCGCAGTCACGGCAAGCATGCCCTCACAGCTGTTTTCGTCGCCCATCGAATTAGCGAAGTGTAACTCTTCGATGTGCGCCACTAATTCGTACCCTGACTTGGCAACAAAATCACAGTTGTAACATCGACAATCATGTAATTTTCCAGTGAAACTATGGAATTCTTCGCTGTGACGATCGGTGTGCTTGGCGAATAGCGCCGGGCTTTGGCACGAGAAGAAACAGTCATCAATAGCGCATTTGAAGAATCTATCGCTTTCGGGTGAACACTGTGGCTCAGTCGAACAGGTTTCTTCCGGAGATACTTTTTCCTGCGGTTTTGTATAAGCGTCGCCTGATGTCTGCTTCGATATGACAACATTGGTCAGCTTCGATTGAGTAGAAGGCGTGTATTTAAGTACCAAATCTGCGATGGATTTCTGTGGTACTTGTGATTCACTTGGAGTACTTGGTGAATTAGGATGAAGGCTAACAACGCTCTCTATGCACAGATGAGATAGCGCGCAATCAGTAGGAGGTACCGGACCACATGTCGAAGAAAGTGGCTCAATCGAGGCCATGTCTGCTGTGCCCGACTTCTTAGCCAAAAGGTCACTGAGAGGTCTAATTTGTATTTTCGATGTCAAATTCTCTGAAGGTTGTTCGATAACAGAATTTTCTGTATCTGGCGCAAAGGCTGATTTGCCCGAATCCGCGTTCAAATGCGCCAATATATGATCGAGCGCATCCAAATATGTAGAGTATTCTTCTTTTATGGTCTGGAAGCCGCATTCTTTGCAAAATCCGTCCCATTCATCGTTCACGTGATTGAATTTTATGTGTTTCGCAAATATTAGGAAGAACTTCGTTTCGTATTTACAAGTTTCGATCGAACAGACGTAACGCACGCTGCCGTCTACACATTTAAATATTTGTAAATCACCTGTGTCTACAGATCCCGTAGGCGCATGTTCACTACTGGTTGAAGGCATTTTAGGACTTGATTCTGACGGTTCTTCTTTCATAACTATATCCTCATTAAATATCTCTTCAATCGCCGAATACTCATGAGTGGTAAGTATTTCTTGTTTAATTTGCATTAGTGTGGGCGTTTCATCATTGTATTTTAGTTCATTCAAACTGTCTTCAGTCGTTTCTTCTAAAATAGAATCAGATTTAGTTTGAGATTCGTTTGACAAAGATTCACTTTCTATTGGTAGCGTTTTTTCCAACACCACGAACGGTTGCGATGTGATATTTATTGGATAATCCAATGCGATTTTCTTACACGCAGTCTCTTGTTTCTTCGCAATAGTCTTCTTCTTTACCGGAGAAGTCGTACTATCAACTTCTGGTGTCGACATTTTCGAAGTGGTCACAATATTATTACAGCTTTCATCATCATTATCATCAGCATCATTTAATGTGTCAGGTGCATCAAAGATGTGGTTTGACAGATTAATCTTGAATATTTTGCACTCCTCGTTAAAATGCTTCGCAGACAAGTGATTTTTAACGTTGTCTTTGTTTACTTGGGTGTAATTACACAGCCCACAAATATATCCAAATACTTCACTAGTGGTCAAATCTGGCGGCAAAATACTGAAGTTGTTGCATTCGTGTATCATTTTCGATTTGCCACTTTCACTACTGCAAATGTTGCACTTTGCCTTATATTCTCCAGTATGACTTCGGGTTATGTGGGAGTAGAAAGTTTTCGGAGTAACGTTTATGAACAGGCGTTCGCAAAATCGGCACTGGAATTTGGAAACATCGATAATTCGAGTCCTGTCTTTCGTTTTATTATGCGACTCGTCAACGGCTAACTTTGCGAAACCAGGATGCAGCCTAGATATAATTACTTCTGAGTGTGGATGAACAGTCTTAAAATGGCCGACGATATCAAGTCCGTGAAACTTTTGACAGATCACGCAGGAGTATTTTGACGAACTGGAAATGAAATGATATGACTTTATGTCAAAAGGTTCATCAGGTGTTGGCTCAGGATTATTAGTCACAGCAAGAGACACAGAAGAAACAATAGGTGAAGTTTGTTTGATTTTTGTACTTCGCTTCTTTTTTATAACCCCTGAACTCCAACCGCCTCGTTTCTTCTTCTTCAACACAGAGTTTTTGGCTTTTTTGGTTGTTTTGACTGGAATATTTATTTCTGAATCAGTGTCGTCGACGGGTGAACATTTTTCATCGCCACTAGTCGACTGGGAAGAATTTATTTTATCAACAGTACAATTTTCCACCGTTGAACAGTCGTTTGGAGATTTACGCATTACACTTTTCTTTTTCGTTTTGTTCGCGGAACGATTTCCAGGACGCTTCTTTTTCAATGGGCTCATAGCAGCATTTTTTTCGGAAGTCCTCGAAATTGACGATTTTGTAGGCGATGTAAACGTTTTAAAAGTATCTACTTCTTCGTTACATTCATCGTAATCGAACACCTGAATATTTGTTTTAGGATGAACATTTGTCTTCAATTCTTCCAGGTGTACTTGAGGAAAACTTTTTTCGTTTAGCTCGTGCATCAAGTCGGCCGATTGGACTTTGTTCTTACAGACTCGTTTCGATTTAGGGCTAACTTTTTTATTTTTAGGCAATTCACTTTTTTCTACAACTGGTAGTTTTCTTTTTCGTTTTACAGTCTCTACGTAAGGTTTAACATTTGCAGATTCTAAGGTTAATCTACACGTTCTGAACCCTAAATTTTCAGCGTCCATTACTTCTTTACTAATGAACATTTCTCGTAAATCTTCTTGTAACATTAGCCACTCTCGATTTGCACGCCTCTTGGTCGCTTTGGGAGTTTTCACGTCCGAATCCTGCACTGCTATTGTTGCGCCATCTTCCTTCGAGTTATTTAATGATAGACCATCTTTCAGGGATAGATTTTGTTCTGAGTCTATAACTTTAGAAGACTCAAGTATACCTGATATCTCGGGAGTAATATTTTTCTCAGCATCGGAAGACTGTTCCACTATTTCTCGGTCGATAACATTTTCGGAAGTATCAGTTTCTTTATTCGATTTCATAATTTTCTCAAACCATTCCTCAAGTTTTTCTGTTTCGTTTACACTTTTTGATTTGAACAAATCCAACATTGCGAGCATGGTTGGCCTATCTTTGAGAATATTAGCCAAACTACTGACTACATTGTCATTCAAAGATTTCACGTCATCAGACTTCGTCTGCGATAATGATGGGATTTCGTTTGAGATTTCATCACATTTATTCGATTCTACTTCTGGCGGAGTATCAGACGAAGACACATAATTGCAAGAATCTGCTTCGATTTGTTTCTGAGTATTTTCACTGGTAATATCTGGTTTTTTCAAAATATTTTGTTCAGTACTATCGATAAGGTTTTCATCGTCTGCTTCAGGCACCGGCTTCACGATATCTTCATCTATATTTTCATCATTTATAACGCTCTCTAATGCGCTTGTTGTATCTCCCGCATTTTGGAGATGAGGTTCAGCTTCTTTCTTTTCATCAGTATTAATGCAAATCACTTCATCTTCCTTTTTGACATCATCCGAAACTATGAGTTCGACATCTTGGACTTCTTTGGTACATTTAATTTCTTTTTTCATTGAGCTATCACCTTGCACAGAAGGAGATTTCTTACGAACAAGTTCATTTGTACTGGAAACCTTGCTGACGGAAATTATTTGTTTTACTTCTTTATCCTTGGTTTCGATAAATGGCTTTTTAATTTTAGGTATTTTATACTTGATTGATTGACTGGAACACCGTGAAGACGAAAAACTTCTAGCAGCTGCATTACACGTAGTTTTAGAATCACTTATTTTTGAGGGCTCGGAAGGTTTATGCCAAGAATATTTATCATCAATCAAGTGTTTACCGTGCCGCGATGTTTTATTCTTCCTGATTCTCGTATCATTCGACAGACGACAAACTCGTTGACTTTCAGATATTTTCTTATCTGATCCTTCAGAATCAGACAGTTTATTTTTATAACTATTATTTCCATATTCATTCCGGTTTTTTGTTCCATGGTTATCAACTTTAGCATCAGTATATCGGTTTCTTGGATCCTTAGGATTTTGTTTAGCCATACTTGATGGGAACCCATCAACTGTTTGACGCAATCGACTCTGATATAACTCTGATTGGTGCATTGATGTTTCGGATAGTCGAATGTTAGGGTGGATTTGGTGGAAATTATTTCCAATAGGTCCTTGAATCATCATACGCTGATCGACATCCCCATAACCACTATCACAACTCATAATTTGCTCGGAATATGCATCAGCACAAAATTGTCGCGGATCAAAAGAGTTTCTATTCTGTCCAAAATACCTATCTTGACGAGATTCCAGTAACCCAGAAGTGTTTCGACCACCGTAATTGTTCGAAAACGATTGTGGATTATCCAAAGGACTGCTACGGATTTCATTGTTCCAGGAGTGGTCTCTATCAGAATCGAAATGCTGCGATCTCATAATAGTGCGTTCGTGATTGAATGTTCTCCCTTGACTTTGCGCTCTGCTAAATCTATCATGGTCGGACTCTGTATTGAGCGATCGACCCACACTGGATTCACGAGTGGGCATTCTTCCCTGGCTTCTTCCTCTACTTATTCGATCCGAATCATCTTCTAGTACGCGTATTCGCCCCACGCTGGGTTCTCGAGTAAACGTTCTTCCTTGACTTTGGCCACGATTCATTCTATTTGGAATAATCTCACGATAAAATTCTTGTCCCATGCTATGTTCACGATTTACCGATTTTCCTCGACTTCGACCTCGATTTATTCTATTGTCCACATCTTGAACACGTGTTCTTTCCATACTGCGTTCACGAGTAAATCCTCCGGCTTGACTGTATGTCCGATTCATCCCATCGGAATCAGGATCAGAAATTTGTTTTATGAAAGGTTCACGATTGAATGTTTTTCCTAAATTTCTTCTATCCACATCAGGAACGAGCGTTCTTGTCACACTTGGCTCATAACTAATATTTCTAACTGGATCCATATTGAGTGACCTTCCAACGCTAGGTTCCCGATTAAAGACTCTCCCTTGACTTCGACCGCGAACCATTCGATCAGTCACCACATCCATGACGGCATCGCGAGATGGAAATCTTTCTGGCATTTCCAGTTTGTTATTGGGATTAAGTGAAGGGCCAAAACTGGGTTCACGATTTAGTGGCCTGCCCGGCACCTGACTTACCGAACAAGGCGATGACACCATACCCTGTTCGTTTAATAATCGTTTTTGGTTTTGACTTGCAATGATCCGATTACACCTGACTTCCTGATTTAAGCCTTCTTGCATATACCTCTCACGATCCATAGCATTATAATTCATTCCGAATTGGCTACTATAAGCATATTCTCTTTGGCCAGATTGAACGGCATCAGAGTGTGCGACACTAGAAGACAGCTGAAAGGGTCCTGATAGGTTCCTCTCCCTAGGATTGCGTACAAACATTGGCGCAGGACTAGCAGAGCCATCATTTAACATATCCCCATAAACAGGGCTATTAAGACCGTCTCTCGACATAGGGTTCGGGTAATTCGACCGCAACATTGATGGAATATTATTTGATGTATACGCTTTTGTACTAACAGCATTGTGTGGTGAGCTCATATCATTCCCGCTGTTACGCATCGGACTCATCGACACGGGGAAAGATTGTGGGAACCCGTATCTAGGTGATTCCCCGCCGAAGCGGGAGTCGATATCGTGAAATGAATTCTCTATATGAGGCGCAATAATTGGATTAGGAATATTCGTACCGGTGTCTTGGTGATGATTCAAAAAATCCTGTTTATTTGTAAGAGAGGGAGTTCGGTGTTGAAAATAAGGCATGGGTGATGGAAATCGGAAGTTCGCATTGGGATTTGGCGAGTTAATCCTTTCACTAGACATATTAAATGGACTCGGACTACAGGGCATATCTTCTCTCTTTGGAGTGCGGCCACCATGTTTGCCATCCGGAGCCGTAAAGCTTTCGATCACCTTTCCAAAAGCATCTAATGTTAACATGGATGGATTTGGTAAGGCTGGAATTACAGGATGTACTATTTCCTGCTTGCAGTCATTTCGATTTGGACCAACAGAATCAACGCGTAGCCTGGGCACGCTAGCATACACATTATTTTTCGTATGCACTATATCGTACGTCCTATGAGTTGGTGTCGCCCACGGCGGTACATTCACATCATCTGTACGCAAAGATAATAAAGTTTCATTTTCATTCACTTTGTACGTCGATATTTGTTTCGTCAAAATTTTCGCAGCTGCAGTAGTGGCAGGAGGTTCATAGATTGAATTTCTTTCTATAGGAGATGAAGGTCTGTCATACAAAAAGCTACTGTTTGAATCTGGGGATTCAGGCCCGATGTAAGTAGTCAAATTTTCAGTAGAGACAGTCGGAGGGCGAATTCGGTGGTCAATATCCTGAACTGCGGGAATGTTCTCAAAATCGTCTATAGTGTCCTCCACTGTGGTGTCTAAAATTGAAGTGAATCGTTCTCTTTCCTTTGGAGTGAGTACCGAGCTGACGAACCGTTTGTGTTCTTCATATTTTTTAGTCATGTCTGCACTTTGCGTGCTTTCACCAGCTAACTGAGTTGTCACATGAGATACAGAACTGATTTTCTCCTTGTATGTTTCTAGACTTATTCGTCGAGATTTTTGATCATTCTTTCGTGATGCGTTGTCGATTTCAATGGGACAACTTTTTTTAATAGGCGGCTTCGAACTTTCGGTGGTCATTGACCCCGTAAATAAACTAGACTCAATTTCTGTTTCTTTAATCTCATTGTTCAGCGCCTGTAGAATAGCCTGTTCAAAACTTGATGGCGGTACAATAGGAGCAGATATTATTTCAGTTTCATTTTGGGCTGGGATTGATTCCAATGTAGCATCTTCAGATTTGTCTTTCTTCGTGGGTTCAACGTGAGTGTTATTTTTACTGTCAAGGAGATTTAGTTTTATGGAATCATCTTTGACGATTTCTCCACTAGATATTTTCGCATCGTGTTGCTTAACAGCGGCGATTGAAAGATTGTCTATAGATGATGTAGAATTAGATGCAGTACTTTCAGCTTTAAGCATTTTGTACTGCTTGAGAGATTTCGAAACTAAATCGTGAATATTTATTTCTTCACAATTTTTATTGCCGGTAGAGCGTTGCGGAAGTGTAGCAGTCATCAACATTTGCGAAGATTTGATGTCAATATTTGTCGAAATTGATTTAGTATCCTTGTCTATATCACTGTAGACCATTTCGATACACTTCTCTTCTTCTTCATCGCTTTCGCATATTTCACCATCTTCCTTATCCGTTTTATCTTTTTTTATCGATTTTCTTACAATATCACTATCAGAACAATTTGAGGAATCTGTTATGTCATCATACTTTATTACTTTTTGAAGTTCTTGTTTCAAATTCTTTCTGATCTTACTAAGAATTGAGATTTCGAAGGATTCTATTGCTTTCGATGCGTCCTTAAATTGGTCACAATCGCGAGTGGATCGGCCCGTCTTATCCAACTCTTTTGGATGTCGGTTCTTACTGTATTTTGGAGAAGATGACATAAGAGACTTTCTTTTGATTTCTTCGTGGTACTTTTTAT
>JAPMAG010003625.1:0-10130 GCA_036584685.1 Rhyacophila sp. Rhy_31_5
TGACCAGCTAGGGATCGAGTCCGCGGCTCTTGCACTCACGATTAAGCAATATGTGCACCGAGCTACCGAGGACAATAAGAATACTTGATATACAGATATAATTAATTGCCGATAATTTTAAAGTAAGTATTCAAATCATTTTCGCACGTGTTATTTTTGATTCGGGTTTCATGTTTGAATCGAAAAATAAAGATATTCAAATGCATTTACGTTTATCTGTTATGTATCTTAACAAGAAACATTAATTTAACAAGGAAAATCGTGTTCGTGAAGTACTGCCAAATTACGGAAAAAAAATACTTCAATTTGATGTACAATATATTTTAATATAGTTATTTTGATGACGGCATGGAAATTCAAAGCAATTTTAGTACCACAGAAAAAAATTACGAAATATGAGACGACTAATAGTAGTCAAGTATACAAACTAAGACATAGAATTTAAATTCTTGACCACCAACAACGGAAAGCCAAATAGCGTACGTTAAATGGAATTCACATATTTTCGGTACATGTAATAAGTCTGGATTACTATTTAAGTCGAAAATTTTTGATGTGATACTTCACGAAAAGAGAGCACTTACAAGGAAACAAAATAAAGGTTTAAAAATACAGTGAACGTGAGTGTTTAACATGAATAATTGGTTAACACGTAACGATATTGTGGTCCTGACAAAATACAGTATGATTCAAGATATTTATTTTCTTTTAATACATAAGGGCGAATGCAATAAATCGATTGGTGATCGGTGATTGGTGATCGCACGGTGATCAAAGTATGTACTGTTTAGGCCGAAAAAAGCATAAGATTACCGTTTGCCACAAAACATCCTTAAGTTGATAGTGTAAGTAATATTTAAAACAAATGGGATTACAGACTGGCGTATGTAGTATCAGTATTCTATAGTACACAGATGGCCAGAAACAAGCCTAAGCAAAAAAGGCAATCAATGAAATGGAGACATATTCCATCGGCAACAAAGACAAAACTAAAACAAACTATTACCATGTTCATTAATGACAATGATCGCTCACATGCATGTGACACAACGGACTCTTACAGGGCTTAGAAGGCGACCGGGTCCAGTTTAACCATCCATATTATAGTCCAAACCTATTGTTCCATTTGTTTCTCGGTCTAAAATCATTTGTTGCTGACCAGTAGTTCTACGACGACGACAAGGTACAGAATGGTGATACTAGAAAGTTTGCGTTACATGCGGGAACGTTCTATGACAAGGGCATACATACACGTATGCCCCATTAAGACAAATGCATAAAATTAGTGGAAATTACGTGGAAAATAGTTTAATGTTTATATTTGACAATGGAATAAAAAAATGTTTGTATACGTTTTGTTTTTGTTTAATAGCCACACGGAATTTACTTTCTGAATAGGCCTCGTGTATAACAAATCTTGTACTAGAAATCGAACAGAAAACATTACGCGTGCTAATCAAACAACGACTATCCACCCACACGTGGTCGACAAATAACATTACAATATCCGAAATAATACTGATAATACGCACGCACTCGGGGAAGTTTCGTGAATTAATACACTGGCCAAGGATTGATGGGAAACTTAAGTCATGATTTCGGATCGCGTGACAGACAGATTAGGCGGGTAGGTAATTGCCACCTGTAAGCGGACTTCATAAAAACTAAATTTCGTATCGTATAAAATGTAACATGTTTCAGTCATAACATAATACACTAGTACTGGATTATATTATCATACATACTTTACTTAATATACGTTATACATGGATATATTATCCAGTACATTGGTGTGACGGAAGGCACAAGTAGTCAAAGAAAAGAATGAAGCAAGTAATCTAAAACCATATTCAGATAGTAGTGTGAAATTTTTTTAAAAAATGGAAAAAAGTATCATTTAACAAGCGTAATATTCATATTATTGATGTCATTCTACTGTTCATTTAACCTAGATGTTACTTAGCACAATTGGCCCGCATTACAGGTGAAACAATATCTTAAAACTTTCTGTTTGAAGCGAACAAACAGAATGATACAATTACAAATGTGACTATTTTAAAATCTTTATTTCGAATGAGACACATAGAAATATAAAATTATATAATAATTTAACGAAATTGACAATTGAATTATGGTCGGATTAGATACAGAAAATTTACAATAATAATGACTATTTAGAGCTTGGTATTGTATAAGTCATTATACGCATACATGCCTGAGGATTCATACTAAATTTCCCGACAATACACGTCACGCTCGCCCGCCATTACTTCATTGATAAGACGTGTCAGAAGATTTTGCCACTGATTGCTTACAACTTAAGAGTATGTACTAAACATTTTGTGTGATTATTTGAAATGCAAAGTTCTCCATCACTGTGATTTTCTATGTTATATAACATATTATTAAATGTGTACGAATGGTTTTCAAAACACATTTTTTTCTTTTTTTCTCTGTTTTCTTTAATCTTCAATAGCCCGCAATTGATATTGAACATTTCTAAATTGCACCTGAAGCTATGCTATATATGGGCCGCTGAATCGTTCCAAAGCTAAACAGAGGATGTTATCTCTCACTTAGGGAAACACTGATCTAACTGCACGCTATTGGAATTCATATTAAGCCATTATAATTGAAGTCAGGAGTTCGAGTAAATGATGTGTAAAATTAATTTTGTCTGTCGCTAATCCTTTATATAATGTTAAACCAAGAAATGGGAAGATATTTTTGAACCAATATTTCCGCATATTGAGTTGAAATTTGGCTTTCGAGGGAAAATTAAAAAGATATTTTTGAACACAAAATATTTTTTTACTGTTTAGCTTTTACAAATTATTTTATGGTTTTACTTTAAATTATTTTACAACATTGAAACGTTCTCAGAGAAAATAACATTCACATACATTACACATATATCTAAAGCGTTGATCGTGAGATGGGTGAAGTCGATTGCATCGTAGGCGATTAAGAATTGTAAATTACGTGTATATTCAGTTGCGATACATAATTATATAGAGATTTTGAAAAAAAGGGTCATCATTATTATCCGCCGTCTGCGCAACTTTGTCATATTACTAGATGATTTGTATTAGATAGTATTATATGTAGTCTATCGCATAAAATAGAGAGGGGGAGAAAGAGAAGATGTAAATTCTCGACCTTTAAACAGTGTTATAGTTTCATATTACTGTGGTGCAATATAGGAATTGAGTGACAGTTGATATTCGAGTATATACAATTATTACAATGCAAGGTATAACCTACTGATAATCGTTGCAAATATTAATACTCTCAGCCCTTCAGCAAGAAAGGATATAATGAGAATGTCAAACAGTTTGAAAAAATAATTCGGTGTACTCAGGTTTGGGAACAGATGCCTGTAATGAATATTAAGGATGCGATGTACGATTGTATATGAAACGATATCATTACAGTCAAAGTAAAAATGAAACTTTGGAATTGACTTGGTCATGTACTAGAACGCTCCAAACGAATATCACCCAGATGTGGCTCTTTTTTTAAGAAAATAGATGCCGTTGTTCCGGAAGACCGTTGAATACTACACACATAATGTATTTGGTATAGCATATGACGACTCAAGAATACTGACCTGGGGCAGGGTATAATGGATCATATATTCAAATCGAGGAGTGAAATATAGATAAAGAATTAGATGGCATACTAAATCAGTATATCGCAGCGGTAAAAAAATCAAACAATAGATAAAACCAAGTATTTTTGTTCTACATTGAAACACGTCATAGAGTAACAGCCGTTTCAGTCCCATAGATGGTCTTACTACTGCTAATTCACCGACATTGCCTCGCTGTAATCCTGTAACAGTCACCCTATTACGTTGATATCCTACACTGGATCAGAGTGGCCTATCTGAACTAGAAACAAATAAGCTGACCAAACGGATTGCTACTATATGTTTTGTCCACAAACAATATCGTAACTTATGTATACGTTTTCTTTTACATTTTTACAATTTTTATCTACATATAAAAAGCATGAAATATTATAAATATGACGATAATTAGATACAGGTCCAAGCAAAAACGCCGCCAAAGCTTTAAATAAACGTCGACCCGGTTTAGAAAAAGAAAAACTCTTTGAATTATAAGTAAATAGATAATTTGAATTAAAACAGTTTTTTCGACAAAAATAAATCAAATTAAACATCTATAAATGGCCAATAAGAAATTGCGCAAAAATCAGTTAGGTCATTAAAAGTAAAATCTAATTTTATACTTATTTTTCCCAAAACGGAAAATATGATTTTGCGGAGAAGAAACGGTAAAAAAATATTACATAAACTATTTAGGTCTATGTTTTGTTAAGAAAACATCAATTCAGCCCACAGCCTGACAAATGTCTACTGAGCTAGTTTATGGAAGACAAGTTGTTTCTTTTTTTTTAGAACGACAGTGCTATTAATAATACTTTGATATATTTATCGCCAAACGTAACGCAGTATCATATCCGTACTGTTTTTACAATCGATTCTAGAAAGAATTACTTTTACTAAGTTTTTTTAAGACAGGAATATTATTCGCTTATTGAAATTTAAGTATAATACGACATGATTTCGTAACTGATACACTCATATTTGAGACGAGTATTTCCAAAGTGAACATATTCTACTTCAACAAATTAGTGGCAAATGCCCAAAAACTATTTATGGTGTCGATAATATAGATTTTTTGTTATATCTATTTGTAGTGTAAAGTACAATTTTTAATGGAGATAACAAACATTTGGGATTTGCCATAATTTTTTTGAAGTGGAATATGTTCACTTTGGATATACACGCCTCATTTAGTCTTACAAGTCATAAAATTTGCGAATAACTATTTCAATATTTCATATCATAATTCAATTAAAAAAATGATATATGTAAAGAGAATATTGTGCTGCAAAAGAGTTTCTATTTCACAGAACAGACCACAATAAACTACACGATAAATTCTATGTAAATAGCGTCGGATTGAATCTAAAATAATTATAAAGCAGTCGCGATTGAGTAATATTGAAGGCGTAATGCAATTCAACAGACAAAGGCTTTCATAGGGTATCCATATAAAATAATATTGAGCTATGATTATGAATTCATTATTATAATATCAAGAATGAAAACGGAAAGTCGGAAGCAATTGAAGAGGCGGTAAATGGAGCATCGATGGCATGTCGCGCATAATGGAATATATTATTATAAACTTAGAGGAAAACTCAGGAAGCGCAAGCGATAGCGGAATTGAATCAGAGATATGCGATATACAAATAAAAAACATATAGTGCATATTACAAATCTATTTGAATTGAAGTTAGACAATGCGGATAATAATTCAAGCTTCATACATATTAGACATTTCACATAGAGTCAAATAAAAACAATGCATACAGTAATTTGAATAAAATATGCTAAAAGCCGACATACAATATAAAATAATGTCTTCTTATACAATGTCACGTCTTTTAGCAGAACCATATTGGCACCACACGTTGTCTTCATGAGACGCTGGCTATGCATCCTCTAATGTCATACTAACATCCCGTAACTTCGCCGAATACACCTGTAGATGGTATTAAGAGGCTTCCCAAGACGACCGAAGCTGGTTGGCTTCAAGAGATATGCCTGGCTGAGATGCGATTCAGACATTCTCAGCACATGGCCAGGCCAAGTTTAGCGTTTCATCATTACTTTAGTTGTGATGAGAGGCTGCATGGTTCGCTCCATTATCACCGCACTTTGCGTATGACGCCATACCACCACATTTTCAGAATTCGTCCAGAAGTTTCGAAGATAAGTTTATGCTTCATTTTGAAGCGGTTAAAGCGAAGGAACGATTATTTTGAGACTTCGTAAAATGTCATGAATGTGGTAAAAATTACTTTATTTTAAAAAACCTATTAATATTCACAGATGTCTGTTGAGAACGTAAAATAGATACGAGTAATATTCAAATGCAGGTAGTTCATAAAAAAAATGTAAACTATTTCTCAGATGAAGCGGAATAAAGAAAGCTGTATTAGGAATATTAGCGGGATTATTGTATGTTTCGATGGAATAACAATTAATATTCGAAATTCTTCATACACTTATAGATATTATGTATAATCATATACCAGTATAGAGAAAACGCTGCGTGCTGTCCAAGAAAACGGTTAATAACTGATCTTTTAAAACTTGACCACAGAATTCACCGTTGGTATTTTTCAAAATACGCATAAGTTCAGCCAAATAGTGATGGATAGTTATGTGGGTTTAAAAAACTGGCTTATACTTCATTAGAAAAAAAAAATGAAACTGTACGGAGTTCAGAATTGGAACATCATCAGTATCAAGTGGTTGAAAATTGCCAGGTATCATCCATCCGAAAACATAAGTTTGATGCCGGAACTACATTATTAAGATACTATTTAATATATGGATTATTATTCATAGCGCAATTTACAAACGTTACTGTCAGGTATGTTAGAAAAAGCAATTTAACACGTTGGCTGCTCGATAAATACGTCTACGTCTAAATGTTATGAATACTATATTGTTTAGCAGTCAAATGGTTTCGACAACCGACATTTACGAGTATATTATTAAGTTTGCGGCAGCGTTTGATTTTCTTTGGTAAAGTAATATAAATATATCTGTATAAATTGATGACAGCATGATTATCTTGATAAAGCGAAATAAACATACATTATTTATCAGTAAATTGAGGTTGTACACCATATTATATTTGGAACCTCAGCAAGGAACTTCTTCCCCGGATTGCATCCAAAATATATGTGCGGATAGTATCTATCTAGATGCAGAAAACTGACGTGTAAATGACTTGCAGGAAAATGATTTTAAATGGCTGGACGGTTGTGTGGTCAGCCATGGAACGGGTCGTGGCGTTATGTCATTAAATTTGTGTGCTATACAATATTAAATATTAAAATAATAGTTTTATCTAAACTAATAGCATTCTATAAGATTTATATGCGTTTTACCACTATATTTACAATACCTAGAACTATAAGCGATACTACACATTTAAAAGCCGTTTATAAAGTAAACAAAAGCTCAGTCTCGGTCAGTTATTGCATACAATAAGCTAGCTGTGCTTCCGAAGCGTCGACAAGGGATGAAAAGCTCGGAAGGTTTTTACCCTTTTTAATACTTTCGAAGCCAATATTGATGACGCTAGAAGCGAGCGTAATGAGAAAAACTCTTACTTCAAATGTTATGGACTGTAAAAACACAGTAAAGGTACGCCAAGAGCTTTAAACCCGGGAAACAGGGAACATTTTACATTACGTGACTAATTTCACTATCACTTAGGGAATAAATGCATTGAAATTTATTACAATGATGAGAATTTAAGCATCATAGCATTCAATAAGTTGAACATTAGCCTGCTGTAAGTTTTTATAATGTACAATGAAGCGAGTACTTGCACAATCCATACGAAGGGTGCAAAATATTATAAATTTCTTAATGGTAAGGTGCATGATTCATTTCAATCGATGGGCAACCGCACAATCACCTTTCAGTACTTTCTATCTATTGTAGCACCTCCCTTCCAGTATTTTACACTCATCTCTTTTATTTCCCACCCTTTTCTTGGTAACCGAGTGCCTATTGAAAGTTGTTCAAACACATTTTTTGATTTTTGCCTGTCACCTGTTTGAATCGTACATAAATAAATACTGACTTTATAATCGCTCAAAGTACAAAGTACATACATTTTTTGGAGCAGATGTATGTTTATACTTCTAAATTATCTATTCCAACATATAACTCGATACTAATTAATAAGTTTCTCTTTCATTTGATAATTTGAGACACTCATTATCAAACTTGTGTTTTCTACGTTTTGATAACACCTGATGATTACTTTTATTAACCAGAAAAATCTTACTCGAAAATTACTTTTTAAAAAGTTCTTTAAATAGCACCATTAATATCAGGTTTTTTAAATGACTAGTTACATATCGAAGGCTTAAAGTCAAACAACGCTATCTACAAAATGCGGTTTTTTTTTAAAATTGTGATAATGCTATTTTACGTTCTTTGCTATATAATTGTCAAACAACGGTACATCAATCTTTTCTAGTTTCTTCTTAGATCATCTGTAAAGTTTAACGTTAATTATTATGGATAAAGTTGTCATTGTTTAATATAAAAAGACTGTACAAGCTGTTAGCGTTCTATAAAAATCAAATAATCAAACAAATTATAACATTCGAACATCATATCCTTTGTTGAGTTCCAAGAAAATCAAAAAAATGTTTTTTGGCTCTCCTGTAAAGTTGCACTTTTATAGATAGCGTTGTTTGACATTAATCCCTCGATATCCGATTGCACGCATGAAATAAAAGTTCCAGGAGTAGAATAAAATTCGAGTTTTTCACTATTCATTCACTCGCTTTTTTATTTTGCTAGTTTCGAAGTATGTATACAGAGGTTGCATCCCGTTATGATGAATTCCGAAGTAACGAAAATATCAAAATAACAAATTTTCTGGAGTCAGGCCAGTGTTAATACAACATGAAAGAAATAAAAATTGAACGACCAGTTCGTTTTAACGAAATAGAGATTTCAGTGTAACGTAAGTAGTAAGTAAAAATGTTCACGACTTTATCCTGTTTGCATGAAACTACAGTCTTACGTTAATGAGGCTGCATTAGATGAGATCATATGATGTTGTATTTGAGTATATCTTAAATAAAGCAATCACATCCAATGCATGCATGTTCTATTTTTCCTTATTATATATGCAGAAGGAATATGCTGATAATCATAGTAATACATACACCAAAGGCAGAGGAGGGCATTTTATGTCGACTAACAGGGCAGAGAGATAGCGTCACTTCGGAGGTTATCGTAATTTTCCATTTGTGGGACGTCATTCCATCGGATAGGCTGCTAAATGGAGTGGAGGTTCGAAGGGGGGTGGGGGCGGGCATCTAGTGGTGCCAAAAGCAATTTCCCCATTAGCCAGAAGGTGCTTTAGACGTAAGCGCACCGCAAGGCTTTTCCTGTGCCTAGTAGAAACGATTGTATTCCTTGTACGTACAAATTTAGCGGGATGCAGCGACACGGCGAAACCGATTAAATAAAATATAAATGACGTTTACAATCTGTTACAACCAATTAATTCGTAAATATAACCTAAGAGCAAGTCAAAGTATACTTACGACTATAATTAAACTGCAAAAAATGGTTCATATAAAGAGAAAGTAAAGTGTTTGAAATTGCAATATGACAGTAACGATTACAAAAGAATTTAGTGTCTATTTGTTCGTCAAGTTAAATAAAACAATATATATTTGTACAAATTTTGTCATTATTATCTCCAATCGTCCTCAGTTAAGACGTTTGAATCGCTAATGACTAATCCATCTTTTAGGACAATACGTATAGGGTTACTATTCACTTACTTTTATTGGGAATACTCGTATAAGGACGAATTATACTATAACAGGGTTTCTCAAACTTTTTCTGCAATGGAACACTTCGCAAACCCGGAAATTTAATCGGAACACTTAGGTTATTTTAGGTGGGGGAATTCCTACTAGTGTTGCAGTGTAAGAAACCGTGAATTGTCGCGAAACACCTATTAAGGTTTAGCGGAACACTGGTGTTCCGCGGAACATAGTTTGGGAAACCCTGTACTATAGTATTAAACACCGATCAATTGAACATTTGAAATGAGTTAATTTAGAAGTCCTTTCGCATTTTTTTTACATATATTTGTTTGTCTTATATTGTCTGACTCCAAAGGCATAAAATTATATGTTTTATACTTATAAAAAGAAAACGATGTCAAATAATTGTATAGTGAATATTCCAAGAAATTAATTCAATTCAACTTCCATACTGTACGGTTAGTCAAGATAGATATGCGACTCTCATATATATTGTATACTTCAAAAATAATAATATTGAAAATTGTGGGAAAAAACTATACTTTTTAAACGGTTTAAACGGTGTGTAAAGACTTCTGTGTAATACTGTGATTAATGCGTGTATAATGAAGAGATCGCGAGGAAATTTTAAGTCATTTTGTATTACACTAAATAGTGCTTTCTTTTAACCACATCCGCTCCGAAACGAAGCATATGGATCTTCACAATGTGAA
>JAPMAG010003626.1:0-10129 GCA_036584685.1 Rhyacophila sp. Rhy_31_5
AATGGCATTTTTCTTTGAATATCAAAATAACACCTCTTATTGGATAACCCTATACATTAAATGTTGTACACTTGGATATCATACATATGTAGTAGTACTTTCGAGATTTTTTTCGATTTTTTGCTGTCATTGTCAGAATTTCTCACAGATGAATCATCTGGTTATTTATAAAAATATTGGAGCCTTATGAACATCTTTGAGCAGTAGTTTGGTGATCGCTGCATTAATGAACTAGTCGCAACCATACGAGTTGTAACACTCACCTAACTGCTTTGTTACGTAAGTTGTAGGGAAATAGTTTTCTCGCGTTCGATAATATTAGTGAACACCGTACGCTTGAAAAGGTATTAAGCACATAACGCGATACGTGTTAACGTCACCATTTCAGACGGTTGTTAGAATGATATTATTGAAAGTCGTGCGACTTTCAAGGTCATTGCCACCAGACTAAATTCTGTAAAAGCTACTTATATACAGTTTTCTTTGTGTGCCTCACAGTGACGTACCCTTATGACTTATAATTCTTTTCAGAGGAAAACCGGTGATATTTTTTAGAATTAACTTAATGCCCGTTTGAGTCATTTAATCGCGTGAGTCATACAACATAATTTCATCCGCAAACATATTTAAAAAATCAATACCGACTTAGTCATTTTAAGCGATTCATTGAAACGTATCATACGAAACCAGTTTGTAGTGTTTTTTTCCAACTATATTTGTGGGAAAAATTTGTAGAAAAACTCTAATTTTATTCGAAACTAACGGTTTTGTACCAAGGATAGAAACAATTTTGGATTAACCCTTAACCGGTTAACTGCCAGGAACAAGTTAACTCGCACTTCTAAAAATGTAGTTTGCTAAACAAATTTGAATATTTTGCATGATTTTAAATATTAAAACGCTGAGATATATATGGCTATAATCTATCATTAAATCTAAATTATTACAAGGAAACAATAAGGTTATATTTTTGGTTTAAAATGTACGCTTGTCGATTGTAGCATTATATCTGCCACAGCAAATGTTAAACAAAGTAAGCACCTGCTTCGTCATCAATGGAAATGGGGGCACCACAGAAATTTTTCATAGCTTAATTTATCATTCAAATTAATAAACTGAATAAGTTTTGTTTATAAATCGTTCTCTTTTGTTTCATCATATTTATCCTGCAAAATAAAGTACGCTGTGTTCGCAGATTGGAAGCTAGACAAATTTTGAACTAGTCGAGATAAGTAATGGATCATCAAAATTAATTATTGCTTAGGGTATCTAAAGGTATTAATTCGGCCCTAGATATAAAATTATTTCGTCGTACACAGATTAAAATGATCTATAATAATTGTAACAATTATACATATATTAGTCAAGCTAATTTAAACTAAATAAATACATTATTATGTAATTTAATTTTATCAAATTATTATTTCGAGTCTAAAAAGTTCACATGCCCGTTTCTATACCAGTATGCGGGCAAGCGGCCATTGACACCATGGTTTGTAATCTGCGTAGCGGTCAAATAAATTTTTGCTTTTTTTCAACACTATTTAGTCAGAAAATAATATTATGTTGGCTGCCGAGTTATCCCCGTATATATAATACATTATATGAACTACGCAACACAATTATTCAGTACTAGAGACACATGTTTGACCATTTTATGATAGATGATGAATGCTAATATTCAACATATTTTCTTTATACTGGCAATAGGCGTCAAGTTGAAAAATGACCGTTTTGACATAATAATGTAGTTTGGTAGATTTTCGCACGCTCTATCATATCGACCATGTTTGAGTAAAAGGGCGTAACCCTCAGTTTTTGAAAAGTGCTTTTATTTGATAATCATAATGTACACAACTAAATACATGTGTCAAAAGAAATTAAGCCAAAAATGCCAAATTATTATCGAATTTCAGTTTTAGATTCTATGGAAAGGAAACAAGCATTAAACGTCAATTTTTAATGATTTTTCTTCAATTATTCGTTTAATTATTAATTAGCCCAGGAAAATGAAGCTCCAATTTATTGGTCATCGTGCACTTCAAGCTTGTGTTGATGTGACTTTGACTAAAAATCATTAATACGTTTTTGTGACTCCTGTAAATTTTTTTTTATGAGGGTTACTCCCTTTTATCTAAACACGGTCGATATGCCTGGTAAAACAAGCTTAGCCATATTCTTTGTACATACCTTTTCTTAAAATGTCACTACCTATTAAGTCGATATTGAATATTGTATTACTGGCAAAACACATTAAGCCGACTAGTGATTATTTGGCTCTTCATATAAAGTGTTTCTAAGTATATTCTAATAATTCTGAAATAAACATCAACAAGACAGTTCCGGTTGCCCTAACATATTATCGTTAAATGTATGTAAAAGACTCAAACTTTTAAAACCATTTTTCTTAAAACATTCATTTTTTACATAATGCCTTTTATCAGTATAGTGGCGATATAGTCTTAAAATATGCGAACCGATTCGCAAATCACAAATACTGTAGAATGTGGCTTGTGATATAATTAAATTGTTCGTATTCATTCAAATACAATCCCTGTTTTTATTTTAGTAAGATGTTACGATCACTTATAATCACCCCCCTTTTACCGTATCCCCCTCAATGTAACACCATGTAGACATTCAGCTTTACTCCTCACTCTCATCTCAAAGATTACGTAACTTTCCACATTTTAAATTCAAAGAAAAGTGACAATAGTAAACTCCTATCCATGTTTTGGGAGGTAACAATAAAAATTAACCCACCCTCTCACTTGTTAAGCTATGTAGACGTTGGTAGTCACCCCTCTCTCCCCTCAAGAGCGTTATGTGGTTTATGGACTACGCTATATATACAATCAATACATCTGTG
This sequence comes from Rhyacophila sp. Rhy_31_5, assembly GCA_036584685.1. NCBI lineage: Eukaryota > Metazoa > Arthropoda > Insecta > Trichoptera > Rhyacophilidae > Rhyacophila > Rhyacophila sp. Rhy_31_5. Next base: position 2,870 of record JAPMAG010003626.1, read on the forward strand.
TCAAATATAAACGGAAATCGATGTAATTCAGATAGCCATGCGTAGATAGCTATAGATACGAGTACATGTTTGTTAATGGTATGTACGAGTATGTTTTTAAAAATATCTTTGCCGTTTAGAAAATAAAAAATACGCCTCCTTTAATAAGTAGGGGTTAAATTACTATCTTGGTTCGAAATACGTAATAATTAATGTTCTTTCAAAGTTTCATTGACAGTATTACGATTGTAGCAAATACTCGTAAAGCTATTTTCGTTTTTCCCCGAAGTGATAAAATCGACATTTCTGGCAAAGACAAACACTAACCAGCACTGCTGTCAAGCTTGGAAAAATAGCCCGTATCATTTCGACGAATGGAAAAATGTGGTTTCTATCCGCTTCCGAGTAACTAATCTCAATATCCCACAACCTCTAAATTATTGAAGTGTTAAAAAATAACAGTGAACACACATTATGCAGACTTCCACAGCTGTTTTTTCTTCAACAGTTACATCTCGCGATGCCCTCACGTGTTAATGGCAATGTGCGTTCATAAAAATCGTAGAAAATTCATTAATCTAGACATGGCGACGGTTATATTCTTTCTACATGATATGGATAATATTCATTGTACATGTAACTCCTGTTTAATACGACATTCCTACAACATTGTTTTTTAGTAGCAAGTTCTGAGAAAATCGCCATAAAACACAGTAGAAATTCCTAGACAAAAAGGTGTGCTATAATTCTTTTTAACAGCAACCACAGTCTCATTCGAAAGTGTTGTATTTTTTTTTTTACCATAATATACACGTATTATTATTTTTTTAAATCGGGTTTGCATGTTTATTGAAATGTTCATACACACACCGGTGTAATATTGTGTTTAGCGATTCTTCAGTTCTGAACAGGTTAACGAAATGTTTGTGTATTGTGTGACGACAATATAATGGTACATCTTAAAAGGCATTCTATATTGCTAGAAATATAAATACGTATCGACCGTGTTTAGGTTAAAGGGAGTAACCCTCACAGAAGAAATTTTATAGGAGGCACAAAAAACATTTTTTCACGATTTTTAGTCAAAGTCACATTAACATAAAGTCAAAATATATGATGACCAATAAACTAGTCTTATGTTTTCCTGACCTTTTTTTCTTTCCGTGCAAACTTTGTAGGTCGTTCTTTTTTTCAAAATTTAAAGCTGAATTTGAATACTAATTCGGCATTTCGGCTTAATTCCTTTTGACAGAACGTGTATTTAGTTGTATACATTGTGATTCTCAAATAAACACACTTTTCAAAAAACCGAAGGTTCCGCCTTTTTATCTAAACGGGGTCGATACAAAATTTTTAAAAATCTTTAAATTGAGAAAAAGGTAAATATTTATCGCAAAAACCTTTGATTCCACTGATAAAATATTACATATTTTAAACTTTTGGAATGTCGCCCTTGTTTTATACTAGTTACTAGTTTCGTAGTTATTTTTCACGAATCCGTAGTTATACTGGGGTGACCATATTGGGCACAGGATATAAATAAATTTGGCTATCTAGCATTGAAATAAAATACTTTATTATCTACGTAACCAAACATATTTCAATAAAATTACGCCCATTTTTTTATTATAACCTTCGAGTATTAGCCAATACCTCGCCGATAATTTCGCTTGTAAAACAATGTTTCATTGAATAAACAACATAATATTAAATCCGAATAATATAAATTTATAAATGATCCAGCGCAGTGAATTTGTATCAATGAATATTTTCCCAGCGAATCAAAATGATAATTATTTAATTGCCAGGCACATGAATTTTGTAATCACAATTCGATTCCAATAATACCTCGTTATAAATATATTGCGTATTATTTTAAATAGGAAAATACTACACGTTGACTAAACGTCAAAATCAAACATTTAGAGAGCCACGTACATGTTAATAGGTGTATTAATTCGACAACGCTTGATATTTTTGACAATTTTTCATTCTGTTAATTGAAGCATAAGTGAACAATGTTTTCCCGATCACCGCTCGCCACAAAACCTTCAATAATATCTTCCCTTCGTCGTTTAATGATATAAATAGCAATCCAGCTAGAAATATGTTATGTAAGCATTTGGGTCACGGCCGCTATGCCACGAGTTCGTTTGACGCTGCTTTCACTTGCTCTGATATCATTTACGGAGGCAGTTTTGCCGCGCCATTTAATATAAATAATACAATAACGTCTGACAGCTAGCTAGATAGACGATTAGGATTAAGCAGGCTTTCTCAACATTTTTTTTAAAGCACGTACACACTTTCTAGAGCCTGAATTACTTTTTAAAAAAATCTTGTTGAACACTAAAGTTAAAATAATTACATGATTATTCAGTGTTATTTTCAACTGTACAATCATCAGATTCATGTAAATCTATTGATGACTTTAACAATACACATTATGCTTCAAAAAGATACTGCGGCACTGAAATCACAGAAATGGCACGTGAAAAGACAAAAACGTTCTAACTATTCATGAAATCGGAAAAAAAATTCAATTTATTTGACCTACTATTTTTAACGCAAACAAAATACTTAGTGGAAAGTAAAGCTTAATTCAGGTTGCCTATAAAATATTATGGGTATCCTATTACTTTAATAACTCTATTTATACATTATTATGTACGGGATTTGTCCAACAGAGCAGAAGCCCAACGTTGTATTTCTATTTCGCTAAAATTACAAACGTCCATACATGAATCTTAACCTTTGCAGGAGTATGTTAATTGATGCTTGATTTCCTCTAGAGAGAGTTTTTTTACATTACAACTTAATGTTTTTTTTTTCATGAAATCTGTTCGTTATGAAGATAGATATGATTTAAAAATAGTAAAAAAAAAATATTATATGTTTTATCGTATAAAAATCGATTACACAGATGTCATTGTATAAGCCACTTGATTTATACAAACACGCATACAAAGAGGAATGCATACTGACGTACTAGTACGTCCATACTCCTTGAAAGGTTAAAATGCTTGTATTTAGAAGTCGTATATAACCATGTAACGATTGCGAAGGGGAGGAAGGGGTGACCACCAATGTCTACATGGCGTTACAAAAGGGAGGGTGGGTTAATTTTACTGTTTCGTAACACTTTTCTCACTCAAAAAATGGATAGGAGTCTATTGTAAATTTCATTCCTATTTAATGTGGAAAGTTATATAATTTTGAGAGGAAGAATAAGGGGTCAAGCTGAATGTCTACATAGTATTACATGGAGGGAGAGGGTGAAAAATATAAGAAGAAACGTTTCGTGGTTTATGGACGACCCCTAATCAACGTCCCCCCTATTTGTTTTTATTGTGTGTGCAATGTGCAAAAAAAAGAGACGCGAGTTCACAAATATGCATATATAAAATTAATTAGTCAACATAATGTACCACGAAATCATAAATTACATAATTCATGAAGTCTTTTTTCGAAATACGTAACATAATACGAGGAAGTAGATATGCTTTCCATGTTCCGCACACATCTCAAAGAAAAAACCTGACAATCTATCATACAATATCACATAACATATATAATTGCGTCAAACAAATATATAGTTACAAGTTCTTTTTTTTCGAGATGTGTGTGAAATATAGAAACATGTGTGCAGACAAATTTTAACAGGTGTGCGGCCGCACACGCGTACATTTTAGATGGAATGTTTTGCCCGTAATGAATGATCATTAAATAATTTCATGATCGAAATCAGTCAATCTTCTTTGACCGTACGGGTAAAATTTGACAGATTATTTGAGGCGTGTATTTCCAAAATGAACTTATTCAACACTTCAACAAATTTGTGGCAGTGCCAAAAAACTGTTTACGGTGTCGATATTACCAGAAATTTGTCTTCAACTAACCTCCACTTCATGGAACAAGTTCACTTCGGAAATACACTCATTCGTTTGAAAATAAATCACGATTCGATAAAAGTATAATTATAATCTAGACGGATTCGTTTACCCAAGTGCTGCCCATCAATATAATATACATATAGTATAACACTTGAATAATCACCTGGCGACACAAATGTGCGGTCGCGTTATCGCGCAATCCGCGTTCGCGTCAGTTCGTCTCACATCGCGTCGTCTGTACCCTCTGCTTGCCCTGTCTCTCACGTTCAACGCTCGCAGCAAACCATTCCGCATTCGCGGCCCGACCTACGAGCGAACGGGATCGCTCTCTCGCGAAAAAGTATTTACTTGTTGCGCGCGTGTGATTTCTTACACGCGAACAATGTATTAAAACTCGGACGGTTATTATTTTAAACTGCATATATTAACAATTAAAAATCAACATTCAAAATATAATTCAAGTGTTTAATTAATTGGTTTAAAGTGACGTGTGAATAATAAAGAAAAAACAATATTTACTCAATTAATGAGTAAATATTTGAAAGTGTCTCATTGGTATTTATTTATTATTTATTAATAATACCGAAATTTATTAATCAATGTTTAATTACGTATTGTACACCTGTAGATTCGGCCAGCTGACGCTAGTAAACCCGGGAATAAATTAAATTTCCATATCATGCCATGTAAATACTTTGCTGATTTGTATTTATTTATACGGAAAACAAAATAATAGTTATTTTATAATGTAAACACGAAAGTATTTGATTTAAATACATCGACTAATGTTTATATTTTTACAGGCGCGTGATTTTAGTGTTTATATTTGTGATTATATAAATCAATGATGTTCTGTATAATCTCGTAAATTTAACTTGTCAAAAGTAGTTACGAAATATTATACTTAGCCAAATTGAATTTCAAACGTGGGTACTATTCGTAACTCGATTTCTGAAATAATGTGTTGAAATAGTTTATTTAGGAAACGTAATGAATATTTCTTACTGGATGATAGATTTATTTGTGCGCCCAATTGTTTCGGCCGTCTGTTGTTTGACGATGATTCAATGAAGGTTGTAGTACGTGCTCGAAATGCACGTTACGTATGTGCCGCGAGTAGGTTATGTTATGTCATCGTAGTATGTCAATTGGGCGCTTAGCTGCGTGAAGATTGTGAGGCCGGCCTGCCGCGATTAGTCGAAGGAAATAAATTTAATGACAGTTCGCCGCCGTTCGGAAGTTGCCCGTGAATATTTCACTCGGACGGGGTGTCGAGCACTCGACTCGCGCCGGGGTGGATGAAGTTAGCGTAAAGTTACTATCGGGCAGTTGTAAATAGTGTCGTTTGGTAGCACGCGTATTTTCACCCACGTAGCCGTACAAGCATCAAAACATTTCCCGGTATTCGAAGCTTTTCCGTTTTTAACTGAGAATTTTTATATTAATTTTGAGAATGCAGGATTATATTGATAACAATCGGGAATTTTTTACTTGTGTCAGTTTTTATCTTACAATTGTACCTCGCGAATTTGGCGGTGTTTCGTTTGTTTCAAAGATTCGTTGTATGTAAAAAAAAAGTTGAATCTGTTATCAGCTGATAAGCGGTAAACGCGTGTAGGTCTGTATTTAATATAATAGGATACTATTATGCTTATCAAAAACTTTGACGCATCTGTTATATCATCGGTATTTTCGGTATTTTGGCAGTCATTACGTAATTCGGTTTGTTGTCATTTCGCACCTGTCAGTATTGTAAGTCTGTGCTATGTTTTGGTGTATGAAGGGGCTGTCAGCAGTTGTAAAGTAAGGCAAAGAAAGACAAGCGAAAGATTGCATCTAATGTAAATGTTGTGCAACTGCAATCTCGCGCTGAAGTTCATAAAGTGCGAGCGGGTCGTAGGGGAGTCGGCCCGCGCCCACGTGTCGGCGGATTACATAACAACATGCGGTGTGTCGGATTGCAGCTGCGCGTTGGGGCGGGTCGATAGCGGGTGCGGGCGGCGGCATGCGGCGGTGAGCGGGCGGGCGCGGGCGCGCATGCACAACTCCGCGGAGCCCCCTCGCAGCGGCGACAGCGGCGGCGACCTCTCCGACGCGCTCGAAGCGCTGCGATGCGCCTCGCGCGGCTCCTGCTGGCGCCACCGCCTGGAAGGGGACCTCTCCCGGTTCACTGCTGACCCCGGAACCTCAGAGCCCCGATCCTCCTTCTACGATCCGAGAAAATCTGGGTTTGTATGTCCGGCGTGCGGCGACGTTCTCCAGCATCCCGTGACGGCGGTATGCGGGCACACCTGTTGCAAGTCTTGCTCGAGACCGAATTGTCCTGCGTGCGGAGCGTTCTCGGCGAGCAACAGCGATCTGAACATCAACGTTATGGTGCAGAACCTAGTGGAGCGATGGTGGAGTGCGGAGTTGCTGAGCGCGCGGGCCGCGCACGACGCCGAGCGACTGTTGCTCTGCAAAGGTGACGCCGACTCAGCCCTCGGAAAGTGCAACAAGGCGCTCGACTTCAGTAAGTATCATCACTATTCTTCAACAATTTCATGTGTTCTCACTATAACAATAACGCATTTCATGTTCAAACTTTCGATAGTACTACACCATTGTATAAGACTATTTATTACTCATAGATAAAATATCTTCCAAATTGAAGATACTTCTATCTGCATAACTGACAAATACTACATACACTCATCTCTCACGCTAATTTTCATCAACCATTTAATTGCAGCTGTTTTCTGTTGTAAATTGACATCTGGAAATATGTATTTTTTACATTAAACAAAAACATTTTTCAGATAAAATATCGAGCCGCATAATTATTTATGGCAAGTATGCAAGTACTGATTCCCGAGTCTGTTTGAGTCATGGTCACCCGCTGACGGGTTACAGGTGGTTACCATATATTGTAGTACACCTGAGTTTTGAATCGGCGACTAGAGAGAAACAAATGTCCGTTTGCGCATGGGTATCGTGTTCACGAGAGAAAAATAAAAATACACTCAAATTATTATGCAGCAATCTATTTTCCATTTCAGTTGATTCATAATAAGATCGTGCAATCGATTTATTTTTGTATCGTGAATTCATACACAAGTAAAAATAAGATCGCGTCAAAATAAAGATATCTTGATTATATGCGGTTTCAAAATGTAAGCGTATTGGTAAAATTAATATTTGCATTATCCATACTAACACGTAACAATGACCGCAATTAATGTTTCACAACATTTTACTACAGAATATTCATTCATACAAGAGTTATAAAATTTTGAACCAAATCGAAGAGTTTGCTGCATTGCAAAGTGTACACACATTATTATTTAATTTGCAAGCGCCTTTATACTGTGTAATGTCTTTGTGTGTGTGTATGTATGTATGTATATAG